>JAXIVJ010002696.1:0-104978 GCA_036785665.1 Chirona hameri | reverse complement strand
ATTAAGTGTCTGCCAGAGGCTCTCCTTGGTGGTAATTGCTGGCACTGGCGGATCCAGGGGGGGGGGGCATCAGGGGTAAATCTCCCCCCACAGGAATCTGAGAGGGGCACTTAATACAAGTATGAGCCCCGCGCGTTCCCTGCACTGAACGTGACAAACAATGATCTTAGGAGAAAACTTCATGAAAACGGAAGTTTGTTTTCTTCTCTCGAATGATTTCATTTGAAGTTTGTATGTATCCCTTTCTTTCAATGATAGACAAAACAACGCACCTCCCCGGTGACACTTAACCCGCGCCCCGCTGGAGGGGGGGGGGGGGCAGAATATGCCCTCTTCCCAGATTTTCTCAATAACTTGAAAACTATGATAGATATCAACGTCAAGCGTTTAGTACCTAATGCTGCACTACTTCTACGCTTTCTCACCAAATTCCAATGAAATTGATGTAATACGTTGGAGATAATGACGTTTTAATGACGCCTTGTCATGTCCGCGCCAGCCGCTTTGCGCGGTCTCTGCGATACTGCGCTTCGCGTGGTCTCGTCGGTCCTTTTCGGAGCGCTCAAAAAGAGCCTCCTGGCCTCCAGGAGGGGGGGGGGCGGGGCTTGGCTACGTGCCTGCCTAGGGAGCCATAAGTCAGTCAAAAATATAGATATTGTTTTGAAATTCGGTTTGGGCATCGTCCATACTTGGTTCTCCAATATAATTCCGGTATCTAAATATGATTTTATATGATTTGATTATTTTTATCTCAAACATATTAAAAATAAAAAAAACGGAATATATCTTGGAGAACCAAGTATGGACGATGCCCAAACCGAATTTCAAAGCAATATCTATAGTTTTGACTGACTTATGGCTGCTTAAAGGGAATAAATAGGTCACCTTGAAAGATGTCTTGAAATTTGGCTAATACGGGGTATTTCGAGCTGAAAAAACGAATGTGGCATTTGTGTGGACGATAGATGGATCGTCGAAGAGTTTCAAGTTTCGTGCCCCGATCGGGGCACGAAACAGCCGAACGGCGTCTTCTAAAAGGGCCCCTTTTAGAAGACGCTGTTTCGTACCCCGATCTACTACCACGACACTAGTCCTGTCACCTGTGTCGAAATTACTTTGCGTGGCGAGATAATTCTTTCACCACGACTCGTTTTTCGATCTGCTCTACAAATCTGCTATCTCAGTTCAAAACACCATGTAAAGGTGAACAAGACTCCCTTTAAGTATGATAGGTCTGGCTTTTGTATTCGACATTTCCAAATATGCGTGCGGCACAGCATGCACCAGGCGCCTCCCTGAGAGACATCTATTGGCAATAATAGGAAACTGCAGAGTTATGCGGCACAGCATGCACCAGGCGCCTCCCTGAGAGACATCTATTGGCAATAATAGGAAACTGCAGTTATGCGGCACAGCATGCAACAGGCACCTCCCTGAGAGACATCTATTGACTGGAATAGGAACTGCTGAACTGTACGGCACAGCATACGTTACGTGTAAACGCGCGTTCCAAGCCTCCAACATTCTGGATCATTGGAAGCTCCTTCAAAGAAGCCTCAAACTATGTATAGTCAAGGAAGTATCAGTGACAGGGACAGGGGCGTAGCTTCTCCAGACAAGTTGAGGGGAAGGGGGCTGAGCTGGAAAAAAATCGCTTAAAGTACCACCAAAATCCACAAAATGCACATTTCTCCCCGGATTTGCCCCACTTTTTCGCCAAAGTTGGAGGGGCTGAAGCTCTCCAACTGAATAGGAACCTACACCCCTGGACAGGGATAAGGCTGTGATGATCACCAACTTCCAGAACAGCTTTGCCTTGCTTTAGCCGGAGACAAATAGTTTCCCTTTTAAAACCCGCGACTTACTGGGGGGGGGGGGGGGGGTATTTTTTACCCCCCCTCCCGTTATTTTGCAATAACTCCTAAACCAACACCAGTATCGTCACCAAACTTGCAGTACTTTCTCTCACATCCATTCTACACATGTTAGCTAAAGGAAAAAGATGAGGTTATGATAGGTCAACCGGGAATGACGTCAGTGCAGTCATGTTCTTCGGTTTTTGTTGAAAATAATGGTTTGCGGAAAACGCTGCCAAAGGTACAATGTTTGAGATAAATTAAATTGTCTTAAATCAAATTACTGACAATAGACCGGGCTATGAAACTGCCATCTCGGATTTTGTTTGCTTTTTTAATTCAAAATTTTGAGAAATCAAAATACATTTTTTTTTACAAAGTTTTGCACAAAAAATCATAATTATCCCAAAACCGGAATATATGTGATCGAGACGTGTTCGGTGAATATGTGTACCAAATTTGAAGTTGATATCTTCAAAAATGACTGACTTATGACTTTTAAATGACAAAAATCGGCCACCTCTCACAGCATTACTATGCATACAAAAATGCATTTGTATTTGCTTTGCACTTCTATTTATATGGAACAAACAATGTTCTAGGGTCATTTTTCGCGTTCTAGACGAAAAACAAACCCATAAACATGTGTTACAACGCCTAATGACCGTAATCTGCAGTTTGACCTCGTGACCTCGGATGACCTTGACCTGACCCAAAGTCATAAACAGCTTAGAATGGTACTTAGAAGTGTCAGACACACGAATCATACCGATTTATCGACTGCTTATGCGTTTAATATCGCAATTTTGCGCGACAATTCCATCCATTGAGATCTTTTGACACGGTCGAACATTTTGTACTTGACCTGACCTGTAACGTCATCGGTGACCCCGAGGTCAACAATATTCTGTTTCCCCCCCCCCCCCCCCCCCCCCCCAGTTAGTCGAGTTATGGAATATACCCCAGTAACTCGCGGGTTAAGGCGAGGTTTATATTGAACTTTGAATTGTCAAGCTGAGGAAGGTAGCGCGAATCATCCGTTTTAGATGGTCGTGTTCATTCACACGGTAATATTTCCCATTAAAACCCGACCGTCTATGAAACAATAATTATTTGGACACGAGGTTAAAAATCCAAGTTTAGCTTCAAATACAATATATTTGGCCATTACAGCTAACATGTGTTTTACCGATAAACCAGTATATAAGTCTCACAAACGTGGCGAGCTAAGTACTCTTATTCAGTAGCACTAGTTTCTGCCTCTGTATTGCACTATCCCTCCCACCTTGGCTGAAATCGCCGTTAGGTGAACTACCAAACCTACGTTACTCTCCCTGTCCTAGATCGCACGTCGTCTGACACCTTACCAGCACTGACTCTCCTCAATAACTTCACAGAACAATTGGCTAGACCTCACTCAGCGATACCACCAGGCTCGACTAACCGAACTGCAGAAGACTTCTCATAAAACAACGCGTCTCAGATCGACGTCACATATGGAAGGGGCGCAAAGTCCTCACGTCGACGTCACAGCATGACGGCACACTGACGTTACATCATGGCGTCATACTGACGCCACATAATGACGTCACATCATGACGCAACAATGGGGTGACATCATGACGTATCATGGCACCATATTGACGTCACACCATACCACCACACGGGCGTCACATCATGACGCCATACTGACGTCACACCATGATACAACACTGACGTTACATAATGTCGTTGCATCATTCCGTCATACTGACGTTACACCATGTCGCCATACTGACGTCACATTGACGTTACATCATGTCATACAGACGTCACATACACTGCATCGTTTCACTGGCAAACTCAGCAGCCAGGCAGGACGGATATCGGTTCAGTGGCTAACAGTCGGCTCAGTCGGACGGAAGCAGTTCACGAGACGGCCGCGCCCGTGTGAAACGAGAGAATAGAGCACCAGGATCATCAGTTCGGAACACAGGCAGTCCTCCGCAACGGTATCAGTTACCCAACACGCGTCCCCGTAATGACATCCCTGCTTTGACACGGTGCTGTTTTCATCCTGGAAAGGGTCCCAATTGGCTGGCACATATTGCTCACGGACGGAATGGAGGCATTGTCGGCAATAAAGAGTGGCTGCTGTTCGCTGACCGCACTTTGCCGTCATGAACATATTATACAATACTGCAGACACTGGATTACAATCGGAGCACGGCGATACTCGTCCCAGTGTATGTATGATGTCCCATAACATCACTGTCAGTCGCAGCATTACCTCTAACAAGTCCCTGAACTACGAGCATCACTACAACTCTCCAATTAACAACTCCACAATACACCGAGACTGAGCTGCGTTTTCACCGCTACAGAGCTTCGACTTCAGACCAGAGCTTCGACTAGACAGCAGACTAGAACAATTACAACTCCACTACTGACCTGTTGTCGGTCATCAAGACACGACCGAGCGAATACGCAGCCAAATAGTCACCGATAGGAACAACCCGCACGACCGTAACAACAGTTCAACACCAGGACGGAGTGGGCTGATCACACCGGGACGGAGTGGGCTGATCACACCGGGACAGAGTGGGCTGACCACACCGGGACGGAGTGGGCTGATCACACCGGGACGGAGTGATTCCTGATCACACCGGGACGGAGCGGGCTGACCACACCGGGACGGAGTGGGCTGACCACACCGGGACGGAGTGATTCCTGATCACACCGGGACGGAGCGGGCTGACCACACCGGGACGGAGTGGGCTGATCACACCGGGGCGGAGTGATTCCTGATCACACCGGGACGGAGTGGGCTGATCACACCGGGACGGAGTGGGCTGATCACACCGGGACGGAGTGGTCTGACCACACCGGGACGGAGTGGGCTGACCACACCGGGACGGAGTGATTCCTGATCACACCGGGACGGAGTGGGCTGACCACACCGGGACGGAGTGGACTGGGGCTGATCACACCAGGAGCGCGACGGATGCATCACAGGATTCCTGATCGGTAGAAGGCGAGCTGAGCACATTTCAGCCAGAGAATGGCGCGCCAGGTGGCCTCGGCAGCCGGCCGGGACGCAGGAAGAGCAGAAAAATGGCTGACAGCTGTCACTGGCCGGGATGGGCAGGACAATTATACTAGACAGTTTAATGTACAGTAGACAGTACAGACACCGGGCAATTAAACCCGTGCACTGTTAGGTTAGTGTTCAACAATCACAAGTCCATCTGTCATATACTGTTCAACACAAATAATACCACCAAGACAGCTGGAAAGAATAGCAAGATCACGTTTATCACCAAATACCACCAAACAGCAGGGTCACACTGTAACCGCATTCCAGCTTCACTGAGGCTATGTTCTTGACAAGCAGCAAGGTGATCAGTTTGGAAGTTGGACGATGAAACGAGTGCGCAGTCGGAACACACACGGGAACCTCTGGACGCATAGGAGAATTAGCTGATGTCTTACAATACAGCCGGACCGCAGTCTCAGTTTTACAGCATACAGCCTTCTAGTCTTGGCAGGCAACAGGGCCACAGACGGGCCCATGCATCTGGATTGGTGGGCACACCCAGGGGAATAATTTCGGGTTGGGTCGTGCAGGGCCACAGTTACGCCACATGCATCACGTCACGGCTGTGTGCGTGTGTGGGGGAGGGGGAGGGGGAGGGGGAGGGGGAGGGGGAGGGGGAGGGGGAGTCGCCACCTCCCCACGGACGCTATATAACAACAGCATGCCACCGTCCCTGCGGGGCCACCACAGACCAGTCTGAGTCGGGCTTTCGTCCAGTGAACAAGTCCAACAAGAACAAGAACAGCGGCAGCCTGGTCACATAGTACATCCCGGCCGTACCGCTGCCTCAGTTTGGTCACACACTACACTCTAGTCTCAATTGAGCCGGGTACATAAGGACCACAGTCTGACCTCCGGACAGATCCATCACCTGAGTTATTCTACACAGAGTTCCGCTGTCCCGACTGATCTCCGTCGGACTACGCTTAGCTGAGCCTCAGTGGGGCCACATACAGTCATGAGGAGGTCCGTCCCGCCTCAGTTCGGTCCCACACCCGACCACCACGCCTCAGTGGGGCCACATACAGTCATGAGGAGGTCCGTCCCGCCTCAGTTCGGTCCCACACCCGACCACCACGCCTCAGTGGGGCCACATACAGTCATGAGGAGGTCCGTCCCGCCTCAGTTCGGTCCCACACCCGACCACCACGCCTCAGTGGGGCCACATAGAATCACGAGGAGGTCCATCCCGTCTCAGTGGGGCCACATACAGTCATGAGGAGGTCCATCCCGTCTCAGTGGAGCCACATACAGTCATGAGGAGGTCCGTCCCATCTCAGTGGAGCCACATACAGTCATGAGGAGGTCCATCCCGTCTCAGTGGAGCCACATACAGTCATGAGGAGGTCCATCCCGTCTCAGTGGGGCCACATACAGTCGTGAGGAGGTCCGTCCCATCTCAGTGGAGCCACATACAGTCATGAGGAGGTCCATCCCGTCTCAGTGGGGCCACATACAGTCATGAGGAGGTCCATCCCATCTCAGTGGGGCCACATACAGTCATGAGGAGGTCCATCCCATCTCAGTGGGGCCACATACAGTCATGAGGAGGTCCATCCCGTCTCAGTGGGGCCACATACAGTCATGAGGAGGTCGGTCTCGCCTCAGTGGGGCCACATACAGCAGCGGCAGACGAGCATACGCTGCAGCAGCGCGGCGGGCGCGTCTTCGCGGTGCAGCCGCAGCCGCAGCCAGGCGTCCCGCTGCCGGACGTACATCTCCGGTGGGATATCATCAGAGTGCAGCGACCCTGCTGAACCCCGCGGCTGCCGCTCGGCTGCCGGCGCCACCTGGTTCGGGCGCGGCTCGCGCGGCTGTCGCTGCAGCAGCTGGGTGACGCCCTCTAATTCTCGCAGAGCGTCAACGGCAAGGGCGTGGCCGCGCGCCTCGGCAGAGAGGTGCGGGTGGTGCCGCAGCCAGGACCGCAGCGCAGCAACGTCACGCGAGAGTTGGCGGGCGCCCGCAGAACTGAGGGACCGAGACGAAAGAGCTGCAATGAGTTCGGAAAAATGGATTTTGCACGGGGTTTCGCAGCGTGACGTCCTTCCTCTGTTGTGCGGAAGGTAAAGCAGGACACATTTGTGTTCCAACCTAGTTAAGGTATTAAGTGTTGATGCAACTAAGATACTGGTGCTAATCAAACTATGGCAGCGCTGTTGCACAACAGTGGTACTTGCTTACCTGAACTTGATATTTTTCTGCCTGATATGCTCCATCCAGCTGCAGCAGGCCACCTTCACCACGAGCGCTCCGACGGTGAGCTGCAGCGGAGCTCCGAGCCGGGAGACCACCGTCAGCACCTCCTCCAGAACCTCACCTGCAATCACAACAGGTTACAACTTACATCCCTCGATACCGCATCAGAAGCACGTGGTGTTTACCGCGTCTGGCGCGCGCCTCTGGAACACACAACCCCAGTAACATCCAGTAACAACCCCAGTAACATCCAGTAACAACCCCAGTAACATCCAGTAACAACCCCAGTAACATCCAGCCAGCATCGGATGAAGCACCGGCGTCCCCAAATCACACCAGCGGTACCTGACAAGCAAGACAAATAACTTCCTGACAGAGTGGGAAGTGCACAGTGCTTACGATGACCGATATCCCTCTAAGCCTTGCAGCACTGGACTCGGTGTCGCAGGGCTTAGAGAGGATCCCGCTCATCGTATCGTATTAGGTAGATGGCTGTGTAGGGCTTATCCTCTGTCAGGGCGGTGTTATCCCAATGCCTATAAGCTGTTCAATAATCGCCGCTAATGACGTCACCGGGGGCATTACTTTTTGGATCCGTGAGTTTCCTTGTCATTAATATGATACTTGATACTGTCTAGCATACATTATTGATGATGTACTTTACATGTATGTCACTTGCGCAATAGTGTTTCATATATTTAGCTTGCTATGCCGGATATAAGTATGCCCTCGGTGACGTCATGGCAGATACCTGCGCAGCGGGACGGTTCTACCTAGTATCTATGGCCTTGCTCCTCTGTCAGCCCTCTGCAGACATATATCGGTGGACACAGTACCCAGCAGAGAGCACATTAACACCGCGCCCGTCAGTCACCCGGCACCTGTCCACTTCTCCCGCGATCCCGCGATCCCGCGATCCCGCGATCCCGCACTTCTCCCACGATCCACCTGTCGCTCCGCCGCAAACTGCACAGGCAACCAGGTCATCGCCATCAGCGGGCGAACGTAGCCGCATAGTCATAGCTGAAGTCGCATAGTCATAGCTAGTCGCATAGTCATAGCTAAAGTCGCATAGTCATAGCTAAAGTCGCATAGTCATAGCTAAAGTCGCATAGTCATAGCTAAAGTCGCATAGTCATAGCTAAAGTCGCATAGTCATAGCTAAAGTCGCATAGTCATAGCTAAAGTCGCATAGTCATAGCTAAAGTCGCATAGTCATAGCTAAAGTCGCATAGTCATAGCTGAAGTCGCATAGTCATAGCTAAAGTCGCATAGTCATAGCTAAAGTCGCATAGTCATAGCTAAAGTCGCATAGTCATAGCTAAAGTCGCATAGTCATAGCTAAAGTCGCATAGTCATAGCTGAAGTCGCATAGTCATAGCTAAAGTCGCATAGTCATAGCTAAAGTCGCATAGTCATAGCTAAAGTCGCATAGTCATAGCTGAAGTCGCATAGTCATAGCTGAAGTCGCATAGTCATAGCTGAAGTCGCATAGCTGAAGTCGCATAGTCATAGCTAAAGTCGCATAGTCATAGCTAAAGTCGCATAGTCATAGCTAAAGTCGCATAGTCATAGCTAAAGTCGCATAGTCATAGCTGAAGTCGCATAGTCATAGCTAAAGTCGCATAGTCATAGCTAAAGTCGCATAGTCATAGCTGAAGTCGCATAGTCATAGCTGAAGTCGCATAGTCATAGCTGAAGTCGCATAGTCATAGCTGAAGTCGCATAGCTGAAGTCGCATAGTCATAGCTAAAGTCGCATAGTCATAGCTAAAGTCGCATAGTCATAGCTAAAGTCGCATAGTCATAGCTAAAGTCGCATAGTCATAGCTGAAGTCGCATAGTCATAGCTAAAGTCGCATAGTCATAGCTAAAGTCGCATAGTCATAGCTAAAGTCGCATAGTCATAGCTAAAGTCGCATAGTCATAGCTAAAGTCGCATAGTCATAGCTAAAGTCGCATAGTCATAGCTAAAGTCGCATAGTCATAGCTAAAGTCGCATAGTCATAGCTAAAGTCGCATAGTCATAGCTAAAGTCGCATAGTCATAGCTGAAGTCGCATAGTCATAGCTAAAGTCGCATAGTCATAGCTAAAGTCGCATAGTCATAGCTGAAGTCGCATAGTCATAGCTAAAGTCGCATAGTCATAGCTAAAGTCGCATAGTCATAGCTGAAGTCGCATAGTCATAGCTAAAGTCGCATAGTCATAGCTAAAGTCGCATAGTCATAGCTAAAGTCGCATAGTCATAGCTAAAGTCGCATAGTCATAGCTGAAGTCGCATAGTCATAGCTAAAGTCGCATAGTCATAGCTAAAGTCGCATAGTCATAGCTAAAGTCGCATAGTCATAGCTGAAGTCGCATAGCTGAAGTCGCATAGTTGTGTAGTGATCTGTAGTGACCTGGCTAGGGGCACACGTATGTGAGCCGCGCTGGAGCCCCGCGTGCGCTACGGATTGTGCCGCGCCGCCGCCGCCCGCCGACCGCCGCCCGCCGGGGCACGGGTATATGAACGTGACCGGCCGCAGTGACATCGGCCGCTGTACAAGGTCGCAGTGGGAGTCTGGCTGGTGATACAATACACGCAGGATCGTTACAGTCATAGCTAAAGTCGCATAGTCATAGCTAAAGTCGCATAGTCATAGCTAAAGTCGCATAGTCATAGCTAAAGTCGCATAGTCATAGCTAAAGTCGCATAGTCATAGCTAAAGTCGCATAGTCATAGCTAAAGTCGCATAGTCATAGCTAAAGTCGCATAGTCATAGCTAAAGTCGCATAGTCATAGCTAAAGTCGCATAGTCATAGCTTAAGTCGCATAGTCATAGCTTAAGTCACATAGTCATAGCTAAAGTAGCATAGTCATAGCTAAAGTCGCATAGTCATAGCTGAAGTCGCATAGTCATAGCTAAAGTCGCATAGTCATAGCTAAAGTCGCATAGTCATAGCTAAAGTCGCATAGTCATAGCCACGGTTCCATAGTCATAGTAGCATAGAGCCCTGGGCCTCACCTATGAACGGTCTTACGTAGTCGCTGGGCTGCGAGGTGATGATGGCGGGCCGACGCCAGTACGCCTTACCCGGCACCAGGCTGGCCAGCGACTGCAGCGCCGTGCGGCGGCAGGCCTCCGAAACAGAGGACAGGTTGGCCGTCCGGCAGCCCTGCCGACGGACAGACGGTGAACGAGCCGAAAATCGGCGCTGGCCAACAACTCAGCAGCAGCAAAATCATTGGGGCAAGGCATAAGGGCACCGCCACTCTCGGTCAGTGCTCGTATGCGATGTGCATATATGTGCACTGTGCAGCATAAATAAAATACACACTGTGTCAATGCTAACAATACTGCTCACCACAAACTGCCACGACTATCACATTCTACGACATTTAATCAGTGAGTAGATGCCGTTATTCAACTTACGAGACACGAGGAGTCGAACCAAAGCAGCCGTCTTAAACGATGGGTAGATCAATACTACCATGGCCTGACACCAAGCCGACGCAGCTTGAGACATTCTAAGATACAATTATTGGCTTATTTCCAATGTTAAATCTCGGGAAATCGACTCATTTAGGGTGAACGGCGGCGCAATACCAAACATATCTTAAAAAGTAAGGATTATATCAAAAATGTTCTTTGCCTCCTCAGAGAAGACACTTCTATTACCATACCAACTAAATTTGAGCCCTCCACCTTCGATACCGTGGTCGCTTTGACAGGCTGATTGCATGCAATGCTTCGCTCAAGGCTACTATAACGCTTCGCTTACAACTGAACGTAGATGTTAGCTGGTTCTTGTATTAGCGTAAACAATGGTTTCGTCAATTAACCCGCGAATTACTGGTGGGTGGGGGGGGGGGGGGGGGTATTTCCCCCCCTGTTATTTTGCAATATCTACTAAACTAACACTAGTAATGTCACTCAACTTTCAGTACCCTCTCTCACATCAATTTTACACATGTTGGCTAAAGGAAAAAGATGAGATTATGATAGGTCAACCGGGAATGACGTCCGAGTGACGTCATGTTCTGCGTTTTTTGTTGAAAATAGGGGTTTGCGGAAAACGCTGTCAAAAGTACAATTTGCAAGACAAATTAAATTGTCATATATCAAATGACTGAGAATAGACAAGGCTACCAAACTGCTATCTCGGATTTTCGAGTTTGATTGAAAATCAAAATTTTGAGAAATCCAAATACATTTTTTTTCAACAAAATTTTCACACAAAAATCAGAATTATCGAAAAACCGGAATATATGTGATCGAGACGGGGCCGGTGAATATGTGTACCAAATTTGAAGTAGATATCTTCAAAAATGACTGACTTATGACCTTTCAAAGACAAAAATCAACCACCTTACAGCATTAGCATGCATAAAAAGTAATTTCAGTTTTTCCTTTTGACTTCTATTTCTATGGAACAAGCAATGTTCTAAGGTCATTTTTCGCGTTCTAGACGAAACATAAACCCATAAATATGTGTTACAACGCCTAATGACCGTAATCTTCAGTTTAACCTCGTGACCTCGGATGACCTTCACCTGACCCAAGGTCATAAACAGCTTAGAATAGTACTTAGAAGTGTCAGACACACGAATCTTACCGATTTATTGACTGCTTATGCGTTTAATATCGCAATTTTGCGCGACAATTCCATCCATCGAGACCTCTGTGACACGGTCAAACATTTTGTCTTTGACGTGACCTGTGACGTCATCGGTGACCCCGAGGTCAACAATAATAGGGTTCCCTCGATCAATTTTCCAGGGTTATCGAATGCCGTTTGAATTGTTAAAATCGGTCAAGTAGTTCCGGAGATCCGAGGGGGGGTGAAATAGCCCCCCCCCCCCCCCCCTCGTAAGTCGTGTTATGGAAAGTACCCCAGTAACCCAGTAACTCGCGGGTTAAGGACGAATAACACTCGAACGCAATGAGTAAGGAACATCTTATAAAAATTAACATCATTTACCTAAGTTGAAAACCAAATAGCTAATACTTTGTGAGTTTTATTTTCGTGAAACACTGCGACGGTGCTTCCACCAATTGGCAACTGATTGAACTAAACCTCGAATGCTAGTGCCGGGTATTGCACACCATGCAATGTAATCGAAAATGAAACCAGTACAACATGAGAGCAAGCAGAACATAGCGAAACTTTTCAATCCTGTGCGTGAATAATTTCGCCAAAGACCCTGGCGTTGTACACTGGTACGCGTGTACCGCGGTAGCGTAGTACCGCGGTAGCGTAGTACCGCGGTAGCGTAGTACCGCGGTAGCGTAGTACCGCGGTAGCGTAGTACCGCGGTAGCGTAGTACCGCGGTAGCGTAGTACCGCGGTAGCGTAGTACCGCGGTAGCGTAGTACCGCGGTAGCGTAGTACCGCGGTAGCGTAGTACCGCGGTAGCGTAGTACCGCGGTAGCGTAGTACCGCGGTAGCGTAGTACCGCGGTAGCGTAGTACCGCGGTAGCGTAGTACCGCGGTAGCGTAGTACCGCGGTAGCGTAGTACCGCGGTAGCGTAGTACCGCGGTAGCGTAGTACCGCGGTAGCGTAGTACCGCGGTAGCGTAGTACCGCGGTAGCGTAGTACCGCGGCAGCGTAGTACCGCGGTAGCGTAGTACCGCGGTAGCGTAGTACCGCGGTAGCGTAGTACCGCGGTAGCGTAGTACCGCGGTAGCGTAGTACCGCGGTAGCGTAGTACCGCGGTAGCGTAGTACCGCGGTAGCGTAGTACCGCGGTAGCGTAGTACCGCGGTAGCGTAGTACCGCGGTAGCGTAGTACCGCGGTAGCGTAGTACCGCGGTAGCGTAGTACCGCGGTAGCGTAGCGTGGTACGCGAAACGATTTCCCGGTACACTGATGCCAGCAGATACGAGCTACAGATCCGTCGGCTGTTGGTGTCCTCCATACCTGCAGCTGTAGGACGGCCCGGTCGAGCCAGCGTCCGCTCTGGGTCCGTGCGCTCAGAGCCGCCTCCAGCTCCGGTCTCGGCTCGGAGACACTGTCAAGTGGCGGGCACGGCTGGCGGCACATCGCAACAGCCAGGCGGCGGTCAACACGAGCCCGCACACGGTAAAGAAGCTCAGAGCCGCCTCCAGCTCCGGTCTCGGCTCGGAGACACTGTCAAGTGGCGGGCACGGCTGGCGTCACATCGCAACAGCCAGGCGGCGGTCAACACGAGCCCGCACACGGTAAAGAAGCACAGAGCCGCCTCCAGCTCCGGTCTCGGCTCGGAGACACTGTCAAGTGGCGGGCACGGCTGGCGGCACATCGCAACAGCCAGGCGGCGGTCAACACGAGCCCGCACACGGTAAAGAAGCTCAGAGCCGCCTCCAGCTCCGGTCTCGGCTCGGAGACACTGTCAAGTGGCGGGCACGGCTGGCGGCACATCGCAACAGCCAGGCGGCGGTCAACACGAGCCCGCACACGGTAAAGAAGCTCAGAGCCGCCTCCAGCTTCGGTCCCGGCTCAGAGACACTGTCAAGTGGCGGACACGGCTGGCGGCACATCGCAACAGCCAGGCGGCGGTCAACACGAGCCCGCACACGGTAAAGAAGCTCAGAGCCGCCTCCAGCTCCGGTCTCGGCTCGGAGACACTGTCAAGTGGCGGGCACGGCTGGCGGCACATCGCAACAGCCAGGCGGCGGTCAACACGAGCCCGCACACGGTAAAGAAGCACAGAGCCGCCTCCAGCTCCGGTCCCGGCTCAGAGACGCTGTCAAGTGGCGGGCACGGCTGGCGGCACATCGCAACAGCCAGGCGGCGGTCAACACGAGCCCGCACACGGTAAAGAAGCACAGAGCACACTATAGGCAAGACATGGGACATGGCTGGGCCCGTAGACAAGGAGGCAAGCCACACTACCCCAAGTCAAAAGAATTAAAAGCCACCGCATTTAATGATGTTTTGAGGTCCCATTACAGCGATTGTTGGGTTAAAAGATTGAATTTGGCGCCTTTTTACAAGGAAATGCTGGCTTGGTACAGAGAGATTGTTCCGAGAAAGGAACCTAGTAGTAGTAAAGAGGTGCGTTTACAGCTAATCTGGAATAATGAGGCGATTCGGGTCGGAGGAAAACCCGTGTGTCATAGTGGGCTCGCTGAACAGGGGATAAGCTTTATCGACGAATTTGTGGATGACAACGGGCGAGTGTTAATATATCAGGAGTTTATGAGCAGGTACCAGCCCCGGCACGTTGACTCATTAACGTACATTGGATGGTGTCGAGCTATTCCCCCACGATGGAAAGCCTTGGCGGCTGGTAGCGCAACATTGGCTGCAGAGGAGAAGGCTTCATCGGTTCAGATATACTATCACAATAAAGTAGTTGCACTAGACATCCTAAGAACGCGACATTTCTACACATTACAACGGTCGGTTTTGACGCCTACTGCGCAGCACCTACTGCGCAGCACCGATGGGTAGCTGACGGGATCGATTTTGGTGACTGTTGACAGACAATATATAGCTTACCATTCAAAGTAACAAAATCAACTCGTCTTCAGAGCCTCCAGTACAGGATAACTCACAGATATTTTACCACAAAGCGGTTTTGATTCACTAGGCAAGCTGTAGCAGACCCATTTTGAGAAGACTGTGGCGAAATTGATAATTTGCAGCACTATTTTGTGTTATGCCCACAGTTGATTATGTTTTGGAATAAGGTTTCTGACGCTCTTAATAGGACGCTACGAAGCATATTTCATTTTCAAGTCGGTAGCATAGCGGTGCTGTTCGGCTGTGTTCGTGGACCGGTGTCACTTAACGTAATTATATTGTATGCCAAACAGTTTATCGTCAGTCAAAAATTTCACGACAGTAACGTCGACTTCGAAGGATTTAGGAGTTACCTTAGCAGAATGTTTGATATTGAAAAGTGTGTTGCGATACGGAATGACAGAGTGGATAATTTGAAAGAGGCATGGAAGCCATTTGTATCTGTCGCCCTACAGCTTCAGCTATAATTATTACTGCAGTCCAGGTGCGGTAATCTGGATATGACGGTTGATTATTTTATACAATGTGCGATATGTTAGTGTGGGGTGTCGTGCCAGACGTGATCTTTGATGTGTTTGTGTTTTAAGTGCTGTGTTTTTGAGGGAATGTCTCCTCAAATACAAGTGTTTGTGTATACAATGGGATAGGTTAAAATATTTATTTTTAAAAAAAGAAGTCAAAAGCTGAATATATAACCAAGCGCTTCCGATCGGTCAAAAGGTAAATCATACATAAATTATGGACCATTGAATCCGCCTGTGGACGGGAGGGGGAAGACCGTGCCAGCAGGCCGCCGCTCGCCCACCACCGCCGCGTGGCTACAGCATCCGTCCCAGCACCCAGCACCCAGCGCCTTACCTGCAGAGAATCCACCAGCTGGATACAGCGTGGCAGGTCGGCCATGGTGATGAGGAAATACGCCGACGTCTGCCACTGGGCCAGCAGCAGCTGACTGCGTGACGTCACCCAGAGGGTCATCTGGTGCAGCGCGGCGGCCAGCAGCCGCTGCAGCAGCAGCTGGAGCCGCAGAAGCGGCAGCAGGTCGGAGGGAGAGGCGGCGGGGTCAGGGTCGCCGCCGGGCCCGGGCGCGGACGCCGCCAGCGCCGCCGACTGGGCTGACAGCACTGTGTTGATCTCGCACACCAGGAACGAGACGGAGTCGAAGTAGAGCTTCCCTGTCGGACGGGGAACGGGGTCTTCGGTCAGGTGCCGCACACAGGTCAGGGGCGGACTAGATTGAATGGTGGGCAGCTACAGAGCTCATACTAGCAGTCAGTAAAAAAAAGGACAATATTGTGATATTTCAGAAACTTGACAGCGAGTCCCAGCACAAGACGCCCGCCCATGAGACTGAGTCGCTTGGTCAGGGGTCTATTTTGCAGTAACTCGGTCACGACCGTGAGCGACATATTTCAGGCATCAAGCGACAAATTTTAAGTGCCATTCTGATCGCACTTCCTACGCCCAGAACCCGTGAATGACACAAAAACGACAGCATTACTGCTGCGGTCCAACTGCGCCCCGAGTCTCAATCCCTGACGCCGCCCCCGACCCCGCCGACAAACAGAAGACGGCTGGCAGTGCGGCGCGGCGGCGGCCCGCGCTAACCCTGGCCGAGGGCTGTGCCTTGCCGACACACCGCCCGCCGCGACTTCCGCCGCGCGGGGCTAGCGCGAGCGAGCCATGACCGCTGGCAGCGGCGCCGGCACCCCTCCTCGTCCCCTCCCCCGCGCCGGGCCGCGTCTCCGCCTCTTGTCGCGGCGCTGCGTGTCAGGTGCTCCGTGGGGGGGGGGGGGGTTCCCGTCCACACGGTAGTCCGGCTTATAGACTTTTTCGGCCCCGTTAACCCGCGAGTTACTGGGGGGGGGGGGGCTATTCCCCCCCCCCCCTCCCGTTATTTAGCAATAACTCCTAAACGAACAACAGTATCGTCACCAAACTTGCAGTACCTTCTCTCACATCATTCTACACATGTTGGCAAAAGGAAAAATATGAGGTTATGATAGGTCAACCGGGAATGCCGTCAGAGTGACGTCATGTTCTTCGGGTTTGGTTGCAAAATAATGGTTTGCGGAAAACGCTGTCAAAAATGTTTGAGATAAACTCAATTGTCTTACATCCAAATACTTACAATAGACCGGGCTATCAAACTGCCATCTGGGATTTTTGGGTTTTTGTTTAATTAAATTTTTTGAGAAATCTAAATACATTTTTAAAAAATGTTCAACAAAAAAATCAGAATTATCCCAAAACCGGAATATATGTGATCGAGACGTGTTCGGTGAATATGTGTACCAAATTTGAAGTCTATATCTTCAAAAATGCCTGACTTATGACCTTTAAATGACACAAATCGACCACCTCTCACAGCATTACTATGCATAAAAAACGCATTTCCGTTTTTGCTTCTTACTTCGATTTATATGGAACAAACAATGTTCTAAGGTCATTTTTCGAGTTCTGGACGAAAAACAACCCCATAAACATGTGTTATAACGCCTAATGACCGTAATCTTCAGTTTGACCTCGTGACCTCGGATGACCTTGACCTGACCCAAGGTCATAAACAGCTTAGAAAGGTACTTAGAAGTGTCAACACACGAATCATACCGATTTATTGACTGCTTATGCGTTTAATATCGCAATTTTGCGCGACAATTCCATCCATCGAGACCTTTTGACACGGTCAAACATTTTGCACTTGACCTGACCTGTGACGTTATCGTTGACCCCGAGGTCAACAATATTGTGTTTCCCTCGACAAATTTCCCAGGGCTATCGAATGCCGTTTGAATTTTTACATTCGGTCCAGTAGTTCCAGAGATCCGAGGGGCAAAAAATAGCCCCCCCCCCCAGTAAGTCGCGTTATGAAATATACCCCAGTATTTTTTTTGGGTGGGGGGGGGGCATGGGCTAAAATGAGATTGTTGGCAAAGGTCAAGGTTAAGGCCAAATCACAAAAAAAAATCACTATGCGCAAAATATCTACGAAAGTCATGCAACACATGTTTTATGGGTTATTTGCCACGTAAAATTGGATAGTGATAGTCATTTTACCAACTGAATTAATTTACGTGAAGTTATTGTCAAGTTCAGGTCAAGTTCAGGTCACCGAAGGTCAAAATTTGAAATTGATAAATATTTAAAAATAAGGCATGTTTATGGACCAGTTTTCGCTCAGAAATACAGTGCTGGCATTTAGTTGTCTGTATCTGGTCAATAGAAGATAAAAAAACGCAATTTCAAAATATGACGTCATGAGTTACCCATACTTTAGATGTCATAAGTCAGTCAAAAATAGAGATATCAGTTTTAAATTTGGCATGGTAGTTGCCTAGGTACGGTTCTCTGACAAATCTTCCGGTTTTTTAAATATTTTAGAACATTTTGAATTTGTGATAATTTTCCCAAAAAAGTTTTTTTTAAGTTTTGTTTTGGGGGATAAAAAAACTAAAATGTTAAAAAAATCGAGATAGCAAGTTTGTAGCCCTTGCAATTTGCTACCTGTTGGCGTTTTTGTATTACATTTTGTTTCAAATGTGGCATTTGTACGGCCTGGCAAAGTTTGCTGATTTTGGTGTAAAACTCGTGTGTAGTGACGTCACTAAATTCCCTATAACTCGAAAACAAATACGACGAAATTTCTTCATTTTTGCACACAAGACGTAACAATGATGTATAAGAAGGTACCCGAAGTTTCACGTTGATAGCGCTATTAGTTTTTCAGTTATTGCGAAAATTCATCAGGGGGCGTTAAACGCCCCCCCCCCCCGTCAATGGCGGGTTAACGCGTACGTCCCTCTCGCTTTTGTCCTCCCTCGGTTTCTTTGTTTACCGGCCGATTATTAAACTTCAGATGTCTGTCTGCCACGAACTGGGCGATGTATCCGATGCCGTGGAGACAAGTGCATTAGCATGCAACTGAGAGACCGTTTCCTATTCAGCACGTGTTACACACATTTTACCAATACATGCATGTGTTTATGGATCGTAATGCCGAAGCCAACGGGAATATACGTTCTTGGACGATACCGCGAAAATAAATATTTATATCGAGACTTTTCAGACAAATTATTGCACGTGGCCGAAGGCCGAGTGCAATAATTTGTCTGAAAATTCGAGATATAAATATTTATAAGCGGTAGAGTCCTAGATATTATTTCCTGTGTGTTTAACAAGACAGAGTCGATGGCAATGGAAAGGCCTTATTTTAATCTGACGGATTGGTTAGATGATGATGTTGATACAATCGAAAACGAAGCCAAAGACTATGTTAACGGATTAAAAAATGTAAACACTGTGACCAAAAAAATGTATTGTTTTTTTAATTGCACAAAATTGCACTACTATGTATATCAATACATTTTGTTTGATGCGTATTTTCGTCTTTGAGAGTATAAACCAAAACGCAATACGATGACTCAGCAAAAAACTAATATCGGCGATGTATTTACCAATACAAAAGCTATATAATGTATTTTAGTTTTCTTTAAACAAGAAGATGGTAATCACAGCATACGATCCAAGAAAACAATCCAAATTAACGTCTCGTGCAAAGTTTCCTGGATCCCAGTTTTAGGCTTAAAATTGCACCAAAACATACGGGAAAAACCACAGGGAAGTGATAATGGACTCTACAGGATCCAATAACATTTGTTATTGGATCATACCATATTTGGTCATGAATTGGATTATTCGGGCGAACAGTTGCATGATAACATATTTAATGAACTCGCGCCTGAACGATTTCTTATTGAATTCGACTTCGGCTCGTCCAATAACAAATCTGTTTCAGGCGCTCGTCCATTAAAGTATAATACGACTCAAACTTTTACAATTATGGGCCGGCAAAGTCGACCGCCCGGTGATTCCCGCCGGCCGCTGCACGTAAAGCCAACACGCACGTTCCTCCAGGTTTTTGTCGCCTGGTTTCTTCGTTTGCCTGCCGATTGTTAAACTTAAGATAGCTATCACAAATTGAGCGATGTATCTTATGCCGTTGAGAAAATTGTCATCAGACTCAATTATTTAAATTTGCGACCGGCAAAGTTAACCGTTCTTTGACTGGGCTGGGCCACACTGGGCCACAAACCTTAATGAAATGACTAAATAATGAACAATAAACAGCACATGGAACCTTTAGAAAGACCGAAAATGAAAGATGTCCAACCGACAAATATGACCACCGATAGTTTTATGTGCGACATATTTCCCCATTTCTAGACCCCTGCGCTTGGTAGAGCATTCAACTGGAACCTCACACACTATCCCAATGCTTAACCCAACACTGGTGTCTAAAATATATTCGTTCAAATGTTTCGGCTGCAGATTGAATCAAGCGTCACATTTTAGTTTGCGCATGTGAAGAAAATCGTTTCAAAAACACGATTTCGGCAGAGCGTACTTACCGCACTTGGTGCACTGCTGGCCCCCCTCGAGCGGCACGGGCACGTGCAGTGTGCTCTGGCTGAGGTGCAGCGCCGGAGTGAGCAGGGACACCGCGTACACGGGCACCAGGGGCAGCCGCAGACGCGCCGAGAGCGACTCCAGCGGCAGGCCCAGCTCAGTCAGCTTCTCTGGAGAGGTTTCCGGCAAAGATATTACATGCTAAAAGCTTCAATGAGCTTTGCAGTTAAGAATAAACAAGCGGATGCCTGACAATAACGCACCGGAAATAATATGCCTTCACATCACAGGTCAAGCCAACAAAACATTTCTGAAGACAACTCACTACCCAGTCAACTCATCTCAGTCCGCCCCAGACATCTCACCGCCACCGCCAGTCTCAACTCACCGGCCACTGGTGACTGGTGACCGGGCAGTCTCACTGGAACTCACCGGAGAGCCTGGCGAGCGTCTCGTCTACCCAGTCAACTCATCTCAGTCCGTCCCAGACATCTCACCGCCACCGCCGGTCTCAACTCACCGGCCACTGGTGACTGGTGACCGGGCAGTCTCACTGGAACTCACCGGAGAGCCTGGCGAGCGTCTCGTCTACCCAGTCAACTACCCAGTCAACTCATCTCAGTCCGTCCCAGACATCTCACCGCCACCGCCCGTCTCAACTCACCGGCCACTGGTGATCGGACAGTCTCACTGGAACTCACCGGTGAGCCTGGCGAGCGTCTCGTCGAGCCAGCGGAGGGCGGCGGGCGCTCCAGCGGCGGCCAGCGCCGGCCGACCCCCGGCGGCGTCTCCGGCCCAGAGGAGGCGGCGCTGCAGCCTGCCGCAGGCGGAGCGCCACACGGCGTCCCGGTACAGAGCCACCAGCTGCCGCCGGCCGCAGCTCGTCAGCCGCCCCTGACAAACACGGCCAGGCAGTGCGCAAATACAGGACGGGCTAGCCGAAATCACATGGTCACAATAAGTTGGCAATTCGCATAGCACAGATTTAGTTCGAATTGAAGGTTAGGAAACCGAGAAGCACAGGAATTACCGTAGCTGGTAGTCGTATGATACACCAGGCAAACTGTATGGGCAGTCATCAATATCGCCGACACGTGTCTGTGTCCAACGACGATGATGTGCGTACATCGAATTTGAAAACCGAATGCGTTTTGCTCAGACACAGCAGGGTGTAACATCATTTGTGGTAAAACCTGCAGTGTTCGAGCACATTCGCATGGATTATTGAGCATTGCAATACTGCACCATACAGCATTCACTTGCCACTGGACCGACCTCGGCGCGTGCTGTGCGCAGGTGCGGACCCAGTAGCCGTGGTCCGCCGGCCGGAACAGCCAGCAGCAGACTATGTACTGCGTTCTCCTCGTGTCGCAGCAGGCGACCCAGGTCTGCCGGCGGGGCGCGGTCGGCCCGCTCGGCTCCGTCCGACTCGGCATCGCCGCCGTAGCTGGAATATCCTGAAGTCGGTGAGCTGCGTTCGATCAGGATAGTCGGGATCGGCGGCAGCCGGAGCGCTGTCCCTGCTGCTGCTGACTCATCCGACGCGGGGACGGCCGGACGCCGCGCCGGCCACTGCTGGCGCAGCAGTCCGTCCAGCTCCACCTGCTGCGCCAGGCGCGCCTCGAGCGCAGCCGCCAGCCGGCCGGCGCGTACCCGCGCCAGCTGGCCGCACAGCTTCTCGATGGAGGGCGGCCGGTCGACCGCCGCGCGGCAGAAGGTTAGACGAAACAGGCGCAGACCAGGCAGCGCGGCCGGCTCCTGCGGCGCCCCCGCCAGCAGCTCGCTCTTGGTCTGGTGCACGGCCGACAGCACGGTCAGCAGCTTCTCCAGGTGGGTGCCGTCCGCGCGGCTGTAGGCGCGGAACGCCGTCAGCTCCAGTAGGAGAGAGACAGCTCCGTCCAGCGCCCGCACCAGGCAGGATAGCCCGGCGCGGACGGCCGCCTGCCGGCGCAGCAGCCGCTGCCGGAGGTGGGCGCGCAGCCGGCCGCGCAGCGCCGTCAGCTGACTCGCCAGCCGCCGCCAGGAGGCGCAGTGGCGGCGGAGTTCATCAGCCAGCCCGTCCTCGGCCAGAAACACGCCGCTCAGCTGGCCGGCGGAGAGCGGCGGCGGCGGCCGGGCGGCGCGCTGCGCCTCCATCTCCAACGCCAGGCCGGCGGACAGCTGGCGCACATGCTGAGTCAGCTCTGCCAGCTCCGCCGCCGCCGTCGCCAGCCCAGCTACTGTCTCACTGTAGGAGGCCAGCACTGGTGCAGAGTTGCCGCCCTCCTGCACATGCTGCTCCTCCTCAGATGGGGCCACCATTCAACTGAAACAGAAGGATTGGAGTTCAACTTTACTGTTGTAGACTGTAGAGCTGCAATAGAAAAGGGTTAGAGCTGATCATCAGTTTTGCTGCCTTCATATTCTCAATTATTTGGCTCCACAATTGGTAGCTGCCAACAATGCCATCCCAGTTAATGCCAAATAGCTGAAAGATAACTTGAACTCAGGTCAATGTAGACTTACAACACAAACACCCTGACTCTGTTTGGCAGAAATAGCATTGTGATTTTTCAAATATCATATGGGGTTGGGAGAGACCTTTAATCTTACTAATGGTTTTCAAGCTGTGTGATGTTGATAAGGACAAATGCATTCAAAAATGTATACAAAAACAGCCAGTTGAATTCCATTTGAAGAGGATCTTTAAACGGTTGTACCTTACAGAGATATAGGAGAAATACAACAACAGAGTTAAAATAAGCTGATGCTTAACTGTTTTTCAACTAAATGTGCATTGAACCCAAATACCTGAGTTTATTGAATGCTATTTTGTTTAAATATTAAAGTGTGAATCATCTAAACTTAACACATTGATAGTATGCCATATCTATATTTGTATCAAACCAATGGGAGAGACTTCAAAACAGCTTAATCAGTGTTTGGACACTTACAAATATTTGCAAAAATTAGCATGAACATGCAATCTAGCCAAAATTGTTCAGTTTAAGTTACCAACAGTATTTTGCTTATGTTGAAGACACTCAGAGCACTCAGATTGAATGATGAACTACTTATAAATGGATACAATAAATCAGCATGTCCTTGGTAAAAACCAAACATTTTATTGGTTGATAAATGTTTTGTCCTGCATTTTCATAGATGTGGGAATTAGGATAAATGCATCCCCTCCCCAGCACTCTCAATCAGGCACAGCTCTGAAAACAGTTTCTTCTCACAAAGACCTGGGAGTCGTGGTCGATTCTGACCTTCAATTTCACAGCAGTGTTTGTGAAGTAGCACATAAGGCTGGTGGTAGTTAAAGGGAATGTTTCACCTTTCTGAAAGTTGTCAAATATCACCAGCTCAGCAATTTCTGGTTGTAGCAGAAAATATGAAGTAAGTGCTGCTGAAAACAATGGTGATATTTTTTCACTTGAAGTCACTTAACTTGATATAAATTAAGCTTTTAGATTTGGGCAAATGACATCATTATTGAGCTATAAACCACTGCTGATTGGCTGAAAAGGTGGCTGTCAGCCAATCAGCAGCTGCACCAGCCTGGAGTCATTTTGGAAATAATAAATTAAATTGCTTAAAACGGTTAAGTTTTGGGAAAAATGACCTTAGTAATTTAGACATTTCAATAATGGCCCAAGATAATGGCTATCTCAGCTTAAAACTAATACAAAGGTGAAAGGTGAAACATTCCTAACCATATTTTGATTTCTGTTCATTCACTTCAATTGCTGAAAATGTTTGCAAGATACTAAAAAGTAAACAATATTATTGAAAGTAGTCCTTATTACAATCATGACAATAAATGGTCCTTCCCAAGCCCTTCCAATGCAAACTCAAAAGTGACATCCACCAACAAAATAGCTAAAAAATCACAAACTTTCTAGTAACTGGTACTTAGGTACTCCGGTATATACGGCCTTAGGTACTCCAATGTCAGTATGTGAACTTGTACCGAAATTATCGGGCAATTTATGTGAAGTAACTTTGTGGGTAAATTTGTTGTTATTAGACAAATCAATTAAATAACAACCCAAAATAAAATGAGAATTCCACTGATCACAATTTTCCATTTTGATTCCCCGTAAAACTTTTGGCTAGCACTATCAGCTGATGTTGTTGCAGCAGTTGGCCGCCAGGGACCCAGAGTGAGCCAGGGTGTTATGACGTCGCAAACAAATAGTACCACTAAATATTGATTGATGTATTTATTTATAAATAAATAAATATTTATCATTATATATTTAACTGATACCATTTGCTTGCGACGTCATAACACCCTGGCTCACTAGTGGTCCTTGGCGGCCAACTGCTGCAACAACTCCAGCTGATAGTAAAACTACACGGTAGATAACAAACTATATGCGCCAAAATCGTCTAGGCATACAGCAGAAGGATTTCCCCAGTGTTATTTAAACACCTTCTTTACTTTTCATCAATTTTGATGAAAAGAAGGTAAACAAAATGATGATCTAGCTAGAACCATTTATTATTTCGACACGTGTACGTATCAGACGTTTCCTCATCTCAGAAAGGAAACAAATAATATTTTTATCAATGCAAAATGAAATAATAATCTTGAAAATTTACGAGACGTTTCTGGCGCATTCACTTAGTCAGCTGAGCGCTGTTCGGCGGCCCGAGTGCTGTTCGGCGACCGGAGCCCTGAGCCCTGTTCGGCTGCCGGCTCTCACGCTAGCCAGTGCTAGTGGGCTCGCAGGTTGCCTAGCAACGTGCGATTGACCAATCAGGAGCGAGCAAACGATGACGATACGCGCACAGTTTCATGTACGCGTGCCCCCTTACGTGACGTCACGTGCTCGCGCGCGAGCGGCATTCCAGCGATTGAAAAAGAGCGCTAGCATGGCTTGCTAACGGGTTTGCTCGCCGGTGTTCGGCGGCCGCGAGCTGACGTCACTCATTATGACGACACTGCCCTGTGTGACGTCGGTGAGCGCTCTCGCGAGAGCCGGCCGCCGAACAGCGCTCAGCTCTCGCGAGAGCGCTCACCGACGTCACACAGGGCAGTGTCGTCATAATGAGTGACGTCAGCTCGCGGCCGCCGAACACCGGCGAGCAAACCCGTTAGCAAGCCATGCTAGCGCTCTTTTTCAATCGCTGGAATGCCGCGCGCGCGCGAGCACGTGACGTCACGTAAGGGGGCACGCGTACATGAAAATGTGCGCGTGTCGTCATCGTTTGCTCGCTCCTGATTGGTGAATCGCACGTTGCTAGGCAACCTGCAAGCCCACTAGCACTGGCTAACGTGAGAGCCGGCAGCCGAACAGGGCTCGGCTCTCGCGAGAGCGCTCACCGACGTCACACAGGGCAGTGTCGTCATAATGAGTGACGTCAGCTCGCGGCCGCCGAACACCGGCGAGCAAACCCGTTAGCAAGCCATGCTAGCGCTCTTTTTCAATCGCTGGAATGCCGCTCGCGCGCTAGCACGTGACGTCACGTAAGGGGGCACGCGTACATGAAACTGTGCGCGTGTCGTCATCGTTTGCTCGCTCCTGATTGGTGAATCGCACGTTGCTAGGCAACCTGCGAGCCCACTAGCACTGGCTAACGTGAGAGCCGAGCGCTGTTCGGCGGCCGGCTCTCGCGAGAGCGCTCACCGACGTCACACAGGGCAGTGTCGTCATAATGAGTGACGTCAGCTCGCGGCCGCCGAACACCGGCGAGCAAACCCGTTAGCAAGCCATGCTAGCGCTCTTTTTCAATCGCTGGAATGCCGCTCGCGCGCGAGCACGTGACGTCACGTAAAGGGACACACGTACTTGAAACTGTGCGCGTGTCGTCATCGTATGCTCGCTCCTGATTGGTGAATCGCACGTTGCTAGGCAACCTGCGAGCCCACTAGCACTGGCTAGCGTGAGAGCCGGCAGCCGAACAGGGCTAGGGCTCTGAGTCGAGAAAGATGATTATTGATTGCCTTGGTATATGCGGCCTTGAGTGACGCGCATCTGTTGCGTCAGTAATCTCAGGGGGGCTATCGTCCCGGGCTTTCCTATGTGCGGATCGCCCGGTGGCTCACATTGGGTGTGACGTCACTGGATACCTGGCCGGCGGCGGCTCAGCGCTTGGCCCCGTCGTCGCAGTAGTTGCGATTTTGAACGTGCGCGGTCGGGTGGCATCTGGGATTTTGGAAACGAGTGGTTGTTTTGGTCTATCTGATATAAATCATGGTTTTCGTCAATACTCATTGTAATCAAGGTCGTATATAGGTTACAATATATAGCGATAATAGCGATAAGCCCGATAAGCGCGATAAGCGCAATAATAGTGATAAGCCCGCTAGCTGACGGTTGTATGGTTCGCACACTGGGTGGAACTAACGTTGAAAGCCATAGAGTCTACTGACTGACCATCAGCAACCTTCTTTGGCCCACTGAATACCTAATCTGATCTTATAGGAACTATTTGGCCCCTATATTATAGTAGGATCTCTCTGACCTCAGAACGTCTCCCTGTCCTCTGTCCTCTGACCTGAAAGGACCCTCCGTAGGCCTTCGAGAGGATCCTCCGTCGGGCTGACAGGATCCTCCGTCGTCCTGAGAGGGCTCTCCGTCGGCCTGAAAGGGCCGTCGTCGACCTGAGAGGGTCCACCATCGGCCTGAAAGGGCCCTCCGACAGGCTGAGAGTGCCGGCCCTCCATCGGCCTGAAAGTACCCTCCGTCGGCCTGAGAAGATCCTCCGTCGGCCTGATATGACCCTCCGTCGGTCGGAGAGGCCCTCCGTCGGCCTCAGAGGTTTCTCCGTTGGCAGAGGGCCCTCCATCGGCCTGAGAGGGTTCTCCGTCGGCCTGAGAGGGTCCTTCATCGGCTTGAGAGGGTCCTCCGTCGGTCTGAGAGGGTACTCCGTCGCGGCTTGAGAGGGTCCTACGTCGGCCTGAGAGGGTCTTCAGTTGACCTGAGATGATCCTCTGTCGGCCTTAGAGGATCCTTCGTCGGCCCTCCATCGACTTGAGAGGATTCTCCGTCGGCTTGAGAAGGTCCATGGGGAGTCATGGCCCGCTACAGGCCCCGATGTCCCCCCCCCCCCCCACCACCCTTTAGGGCCTTGCCCCCACCCACCTGTGACCACCAGCCCCCACCAGTAACAGTTGGCAGCACTCGGGCGTTTAGGCGTTAAAAACCTACTACACCATAGGGTTCCCATGTTAAATTGATGATTTTCAGACGATACTGGCTCGTAACCTATGGTACATATTTTAAATCCGACTTCTGGAACAGACAGCTACAAATCTTAGCTACAACGTTTCTATTTATAATTTTTCGATATTTTGGGCGTAAAGGGGTAAAATCGGCTTGGGGGTTAAAAAATGTCAGAACGACTGCTTATCGCTTCCAAATACTACTACGGTACTGAAATATACACTACTGCGACTACTACTTCGTAGCATAATTGAATATGATCGCTTCCAAATACTACTACATGTACCACAAATACACTACTTTGACTACTACTTCGTATATTTGCTGGCGTTTAATTCAATAAATACAGATGTAATCTATGGAAATAGAAGTTATTGTTAGCAAACAACACCTTTAATTTATAATAGACAAAACAATTACGATACAAATTATATCTTGTCTAATTCATTTGGGCGTTAAATTCTTTACTGTTCTACCCGTTGTCCTATTACCCTGAGGCCTGTTCACGGGGTCTGCGGCCGCCGCGGCTCCCGCGGCCAGGAGGCGGAGCTTAATTTGAACAACTTTAAACACTTTTGCGGCCGCTGATGGCGTCCCATAAATGACACGTGTAGCGTTCGCAGCGAATAGGCAATTTCATGAAAACCATCAATGCTTTTCAAAACCACTCAATTACATGAATATCTACGAGTCACTACGAGTTGTCATTTTTGGTCAAACAACCGCCAGTGAGCCGCGATATCAACACAACAGTGCGCAACCTTTGTCAGACGCGCGCCATTTATGTCGAAGTTCTATTGCGGCTGCTCCCGAGCAACCGCAGGAGCCGCATAACGGAGAGTCTCCCCTCCCGGATCTGCGCTTTCGTGATTGGCTGACGATTAAGCCCCGCCCTCTTGGCCGCGGGAGCCGCGGCGGCCGCAGACCCCGTGAACAGGCCTCTGGTGACCACGCCTAACCTCCGCAGACCGCAACCAGGGGTACCGTCGTAGTGCTTTCGTATTGGTCCATTTCTGAATCGCTCAGTACAGGGCTGTGACGTGTTGGTGCCTCGCAATCTGATTGGCTCTCGCAATGGTAACCATGGTTACGTCATTTGCCATTTGCGTTGTTGATCATTGGAGCTCTCGCGATGCGGCGGTTTTGCTGAGGCATATGCTGAGGTGAGTGACAATTTGTGGAATGCGATGTTAAAATTGATATATATATATATATATATATATATATATATATATATATATATATATATATATATATATATATATATATATATATATATATATATATATATATATATATATATATATATATATATATATATATATATATATATTGTTTTTTATACTGATCTGGTTGTAATGTAATGGTCTTTTATTGCAACTCTCGTCTCTTGTCCCCGTTGAAGTGTTTCCCCGTTGTCGGTCCTCACATCCTCCATCTCATCAACCACTCCATCATCACATCCACCTTTCCCACAGCCTGGAAAATAGCACGAGTTACCCCAGTCCACAAATCGGGCGACCGTTCAGATATGAACAATTTTCGGCCAATTTCGATCCTACCGGTCCTTTAAAAAATTGCTGAAAAAGTAGTGTCCGTTCAACTCGTATCTTACCTAGTCCACAACCACGTACTCTCCCCATTTCAGTATGCGTATCAACCGTGCCACTCCACGGAGGACGCCATGCTCGACTTTGTCGACTGGATCTCAAAAAAGATTGACCAGGGCCAAGTCGCGTCGCTAACGACGCTTGATCTGAGGAAGGCCTTCGACAGTGTCGATCATGGTGTCCTACTGGATAAGCTTGAGTGGTATGGTGTGCAGTCGCCATGGTTCCGGAGTTACCTCCAAGACCGAAAACAGACGGTAAGCGGCGGCTCCTCCATTCCTCTCCCACTAACCCACGGAGTAGCTCAGGGATTCATCGTCGGACCAGTCCTCTTCCTCATCTTCATCAAAGACCTGTCCTCCTTCCTCACCCACGGCCGCCTCCTCCTGTCCTACGCCGACGACACCCAGCTCCTTGACCATTCCTCACCCACTGCCGACGGCCTATCCAACCTGAAGGTGCGGGTCGAAGAGTCGATTCTCCATCTCCAAAATTGGTTTCAGGCAAACAGTCTGAAAATGAATCCGAACAAGACTTTCTTTACCATCATCGGAACCAAAGCATCCATCAAAAAGGCCAAAGACTTTCACATCACTCTGTCCGGCTCGGAAATTTATCCATGCCAAAATGTAAAAATACTCGGAGTCCTCCTCGACCAGCACCTGACATGGGAACCTCATATATCCATGGTGGTCCGACGATGCAACGCCATCCTTTCATCCCTATACAAGATCCGCCATCACTTCACACCTGATGCCCTTAAAGGAAATAGTTCACCTTCAACATGGGATTTTGAACTGAAATAGCAGTTTTGTAGCCCGTGTTGAGAAATCCTTATCTGCAACTTTCCTTTGGCTGAAAAGACTCCAGCCGAAGATATTTGACTTTTTGGCGAAGGAATGCGGCGCATATATGATATACCGTACCGTCTGAGAGTGCCAGCACTACCAGGGCGCATGCGCAGACCAATAACGCACACCATAACATTAATAATTTACGACCTTTTGTCCTGAATTGGCGCGATGTAGGACCATTTTTGAAAAGAAAAAAAGAAACTGTATTAAAAAATATAATAAAATCGTGTTCTGAAAAATTTCCGAAGGTGAACTATTTCCTTTAAAGGAAATAGTTCACCTTCGGATTTTTTCTTCTTCAGAACACGATTTTATTATATTTTTTAATACAGTTTCTTTTTTTTCTGTTTAAAAATGTTCCTACATCGCGCCAATTCAGGACAGAAGGTTGTAAATTATTGATTTTATGGTGTGCGTTATTGGTCTGCGCATGCTCCATGGCAGTGCTGGCACTTTCAGACGGTACGGTACATCATATATGCGCCGTATTCCTTCGCCAAAAAGTCAAATATCTTCGGCTGGAGAGTCTTTTCAGCCAAGAAAAGTTCCAGATAAGGATTTCTCAACACGGGCTACAAAACTGCTATTTCAGTTCAAAACCCATGTTGAAGGTGAACTATTTCCTTTAAACTCCTCATCCACGCCCACGTATTTCCCCATATCCAATACTGTCTATCCGTTTGGGGAGGAGCCGCCCAGTGTCACTTGCACCGAGTGCAAAAGTCTGTCAACTTCGCGGCCAGGCTGGTGACGGGAGTGCGGCGTTTTGAGCATGTGACACCTGCCCTGGTATCGCTTGGCTGGCAGAGAGTCGATGAGATGGTGCGCCAGCACGACCGCATCCAGGTGCACAGAGCGCTTAACTCCGAGCAGTGTCCTCCCGCCATCAGGGCCATGTTTGTCCGGCGAGCCCATGTATCGCTACGCGAGTCCCGAGCTGCTGCGGCAGGAGTGCTAGGAACTGCCGTTGTGTAAACTGTCGAGCAGCCAGCGTGCGTTTGCATTTAGAGCGGCGAAAACCTGGAACACTGGCATCTCTAAGGTCTAAGGTGAACACCCGCAGTCGGGGTTGCGGTTTCCTATGTGCGGATAGCATGTGACCTGCATTGACCGCTTCAATTTTCTTATGGTTGGTGGTTAAGCCTCATACCGTGCGATGACAGGCCTACCATGTACAATGTGTTCTCTTTTACTGACCGCGATCGTATTGCTTTTTATCGTGTTTACACTGTGCTTTTGTATTTAGATATCACTATACATGTACTCTGACTGGATACGTAAAAGCCACAACGTGGATGTATCTTAATACATGACTTTGACTTTGACTTGTCGATGTCAGGGTGATAAATATCGTAAAGTACGCTAAAGAGACTGCTCGCTTCAGGGGCCATCGCGTATTCATAACCGAGCGGAATTGTTTAATGTATACTGAATGTGATACAGCTTTGATGGTTCTACTTTATATCTAAATACTCACTTTGACCTTGGTATGTTCCATATGTATAGATATAGCTCTGGTAGAAATGCTAACATTGATCTATTTGAATTCTATCTATTATTAATTCAGGATGAAGAGAAACATAATACATGTCAAATTACCTTCATCCACCTCTAAATTCCTCTGTAGAGGAAAAATAAGTAATAGGCTTGTCCAAATGTGTGTGAGTTGTGGATAAACATGACAGTCATCTTCTGAGCCGTTTTCGTGTGTTCAGTGCTGAAATACCGTAAACTTTAATTTAACTTTTTTATTAAGTAAAATTTGATGAGGTTTGATCAAATTATTGCTCCATTTTTGTCATATAGCGCGGCTTTCCGTCTCCCAACAACGCGAACCGTCCGATGAGCGGTGCATTCCACGTTGCAGGCTGGCAGCGGCTGCAGCGGCGGCGGCTGCAGTGGCGGCGGCGGAGGCGGCTGCACCGGCCCGGCATCAGAGGCGGTGGGCGGCGGCGGCCCGGGCAGGGGAGGCCTTGGCAGGGGTGGCCCGGGCAGGGGCACGGTGACAGCAGTGTCCGGGTGGGCGTGGGCGTATCGTTGGCGGAGGTGGCGCCTGTTGCGGGTGAGGACACGGCCGCTGGGCAGGCGGATGAAGTAACGCCGATGCGGGCCGACGTCGGTGATTACGCCGTGACGGTCCCAGGTGCCGGTCGCCGGATCCTGCAAGGCGACTTGCGATCCGATGTGGAGAGCAGGCAGGTCACGGGCGTGCTGGTTGTAGGCCGTCCGGGTGCGTTCCTGGCGTGCGGCAGCGGCGCGCTCGGCATCGTCGGCTGCCCGCTGCCACTGGGGGGCAAACGAGCGCCGGTGGGCGGGTAGCATGTCTCTTGCCGGTGAGTTGAGAAGGATTTGGGCAGGCGACCTGCCGTCGGGGCCAGGCGTGTTTCGGTGCTGCAGTATTCCCCGCGCCCAGCTGTCGCTGTTCATGTGTCCGTCACGCCAGCAGCGGCGGATGAGTTTGGAGGCAAACTTGACGGCGGCTTCGGCTCGGCCGTTGGACTGGGCGTAGTGAGGAGAAGAGGTGCGGTGTAGCACGGCCCAGTTTTTCAGGAAGGCCTGGAAGGCGGCTGAGGTGAACTGGGGACCATTGTCGGACCAGAGGACTTCTGGGGCTCCGGCCAGGCAGAAGATGCCACGGAGTTCCCTGATGAGCGTCGAGGCACTGGCGTGTCGGCCGACCGGGCAGACTGTGAGCCACCCGGAGAGAGGGTCGACCGCCACCAGGAAGTATTGGCCGGCGTGTTGACAGAAGTCGGCGCAGAGGTGTTGGAATGGGCGGCTGGCCTGCTCGTGCGTGCGCAGCGTCTCTTTCGGCAGCGATGGCAGTTCCCTCTGGCAGGGCTGGCAGGTCTTGGTGATGTTCTCGATATCGTTGTTCATGTTGGGCCAGAAGACAATCTGGCGGGCTCGACTCTTCGTCTTTTCTTTTCCCTGATGGCTGGCGTGCAGCTCGGCGAGGACGGCTGCGCGCATCGGGCGGGGAATGACGAGCCGGCAACCACACACGACCAGTCCGTCATCGACAGCGAGGCGGTCGTGGACCGGCCAATATGGCCGCAGGAGCGCGGGAAGGTCGGCCTTCTGGGACGGGAAGCCGTCCATCACGGTCTGAAGAAGGATCTGCGCCTCCTCGTCCCGGTCTGCCGCTCGCCGTACCTCATCCAGCCTGAGGTCGGTGCAGAGTTCGCTCGCCTCGCCTGTGATGATTGCGGCGACGGTTGTGGCCGATCTGTCCTCGGCTAGCTCGTCCTCCTCTGTCGGCGGGTCCACCGGTGACCTTGAGAGGGCGTCGGCTGCCAGATGGTCCGTGCCGCGCTGCCACCGAGCAGTGAATGTCATCACCAGCAGTTTCTGCCGCAGGCGCTGGAGGCGCGGGTTTTCAATCTCATCCAGGTTCTTGGAGTTGAGGATTGGCACCAGAGGGCGGTGGTCGGTCAGCACGTCGAACTCGGGGAGCCCACTGAGGAAGAGGCGGCACTTGTGACACCCCCACGCCACCGCCAGCAGCTCCAGCTCGATGGTGGCGTAACGGCTCTCTGCGTCTGTCAGGAACCGGGAGCCGGCCTGGACTGTACGCCATGTGCCATCCAGCTGCTTCTGCTGAAGCAGGAACCCGAGCCCCTTCAGACGGCTCGCGTCGGTCGACAGCAGAGTGGGCCGCGTTTGGTCGAAAAAGGCGAGCGTGCGCACCGATGATAGCGCCGCCCGCGCCTTTTCGAACGCCACCTGGTGACAACTGTCCCAACCGAAGGTTCGTTTGGTGCTCAACAGGTGACGCAGCGGTTCCAGGTGCTCCGCAGTCTCCTCTGAGAACGGGGCCACCTGGTTGACGAGGCCGAAGAAGCCGCGGAGTTCGGTCAGCGTCTGAGGTGTTGGGAACGCTGCGATTGCGTTAGTGAGCGTTGGGTCGGGCAGATATCCGTCTTCTGCCACGATAAAGCCGGCGAACTTGACTTTCTTCCGCTGGTGTTGCGTCTTCGCCGGGTTTAGCGCCACCCCGCGATCCCGGCATCGAGCCAGGAACTCGCGGACCCGGGCGACGTGTGCGGACTTCGTCTTGCTGTAGATGATGACGTCATCAACGACGCGCTGAACACCGTCCATGTCGATGAAGCACTCATCCATCCGCCTGTTGTAATGTTCGCTGATGGACGAGACGCCGTACGGCGCACGGAGGTACTGATACCTCCCGAAGGGTGTGATGAAGGTCGTCAGATGGCGGGAAGACTCATCCAGAGGGCACTGGTGGTAGCCCTTGGCGGCGTCAAAAACGCTAAACCACTGGGCCTCGGATGCCACGATTGACGCGACGCACTCAGCTGGCGTGCTGGACTGGTACAGCTCCCGTTTCACGGACTGGTTGAGCTTGGATAAATCCACGCACAGACGGATGCCACCGGTTTTCTTGGGTGCCACCACGATTGGGGCGCACCAGTCGGTCGGCTCGACCACTGAAGTGATGATGCCGTCCTGCTCCAGCTTGTCCAACTCCTGACGGAGTGGCTCACGGAGGGATAGCGGAATGCGTCGCGGTGCGCGCACCGCGAATGGAGTGGCGTTCTCTCGAAGGTGGATCTTGAAGTTTTCCCCCGGCATCGCCCGGACGACACCGTCCAGCACGTCTGGAAACTCGTTGAGCGGGCTCTCGACCGAGGCTTTATGTCCGGTGGTGGTTGGTGGCGCTGTAGTCTGCCGAACAGTGGCAGGGGGCAGCACATGTGTCGTCGACGCGGCCGGCAGCGACGGCGGCGGCGGCGGCGTCGGCGGTGACGTCGGCGCCAGCTGGCCGCGGCCAGGCTCGGCGGCGGCGGCGGCGGCGGTTATCGCCCGTGGCGGGGCGGCGCGATGATCGAGTGTCGGCTGACATCGGAGACCGCGCGGGGGAGACTCGGGCGCGCGGCGGCGGCGCCGTGCGGGCGGCGGCGTGGCTGGGAGAACCACGGTGGCGATCTGCTGTGGATAGTCGGTCGGTACCAGACGGAGGGCCCGAGCGGTTTTCCATGAGAGCAGGAGGCAGGGCACCCCTGGAATGATGTGCACCGTGTCGGAGACTGTGACGTCACCCAGGCGGAGATGAATTGGCAGACTGCCACGAGAACGGGCCGTGTGTCCGTCAACGGCGCGAGGGTGGGTCGTCGGTGGCTGGAGATTGTCGTTCATCTCTCCAATGCGATGGGCGAAGTCCAGACCAGCGACGGACACGTCGGCTCCAGTGTCCGGCAGCGCTTCCATCACCGCTGTCCGCAGCCCAGTCACGGACACTCGAACTGTCGGTGCCGATCCACGGGAGGTCGTTGCCAGGGTAACGGCGGAGGCCGACGACTCGTGGGGTGGGCGAGGGCTGCGACACAATCTGGAGATGTGGCCGTGCCGACCGCAGTTGTAGCATGAACGGTCGGCTGCCGGGCAGCGGGCCGAGCGGCTGTGGCGGTTGCCGCAGTTACGGCAGGCGGCGGGCAGCGCTGGGGCGACGCCCGTCTGCGGTGCACCGGCCCCCGACAGGCGTCGGGGAGGGGTGGGGCTGCGCGACTGAAATCTGACGCCGCGGCTGCTCTGGGCCCGGCGGTGGGCGCCGCCGCGGTTGGGCTGCGTGATACAGGCGGAGATGGCGTCCGCGTTGCCGCCGGTGATGGTTGTTACGTCACGGGCGGCAGCCTCTTCTGAGCGGCAAATCTGGGTGGCCTGTTGCAGCGACAGGAGTTGTACCGCGCACAGACGCTTAATCGTTGCGGGGTCACGCAGACCAACCACAATCCGGTCACGGATGAGAGAGTCTCTGCAGGTATCGCAGAATCCGCAGTCCCTGCTCAAGTCGCGCAAGCGCGTGGCGAAGTCGTCAAATGATTCGCCGTCGAGTTGTTCACACATGTTGAACGTCCGACGCTGGATGACTTCGTTTACCTGGCCGCGGGCGTAGCATTCCAGGTGCATAAGGACAGCGGACAGGTCATTCCGCTGCACCTCTGGCGTATCAAAGTTCGCCACGATCGTCATTGCCTCATCCGAAAGGCAAGTTCGGAGGATCGCCATCTGTAGGGCTGGTGGCTTGCTAGCCAGTCCAGCCAACATGGCGTAATCGTCCCACCGCTGACGCCACAGCCGGTACGAAGCACCGCGGTCACTAGTCACTTCCAGTCGGTGGGGTTTAGCGTCTCTCGCCATCGCAGCGGACGCAACACTCGGCGCCGGTATCGCTACCGGCTGCACGAGTTCGTCGTCGTCACTGGGTAGTTGCACTGAGGCGGGGTCGATCCCCTCCGATCCTGCCGGCTGCGCCATGTTCGAGTCCGTAGTAGCCGCCAGCTCCACACGCGTCGGCGACTCAGAGAAGACTGTATTTCTCCCGCAGGCGCACTGCCACCTAGCGGAGGACTCGGCTAACCGATCAGACTCACACAAATTTGTTCCTGCTTTTACTCCATGTCTTTAAAATGATGCAGTATGCTTAAAAGATGCATACCTGTGGTTTCAGATCGAGGACCTAGCCGAGACCCAGACGTCCAGAGAAGTGGACGAGCTGGAGCGATCCGTTGGGCCCGTCACTGTGGAGCCAGCGGCACCGGTCACCCCGGCTGAGCAGATATCGGGGGTGGGTCGTCTCGCGCAGCAAGCCATGGCGTTCGTGGCTGGTTACGTGGCTGCCAAATGTCGAGATCTGGACCCGACACTCGGGAGGCCAACGAGCGAGGCGCCATCCAGCCGTCTTCCTGGATCCGGGCCGTCAGCCTGTGCAGCCCGATGGTGCCGTCGCCAGCGTGGATGAATGTGGTGGAGGAATTCGAGCTGTTGTTCCACCTGGCGATGGGTCGCAACACAGATCGGCAGCTGGGCATAGTTGGCCGACCTGCTGATGAAGCGATCAAACCTGGATGGCCGGATCGCCGCAAGTTGGTCACCATGCGTCTACATCTGCGAATCAGGTGGCTGAACCAGGCTAAGACGGCGGCAGCAGCGACACGGCGCGCCGCCAAGCAGATCCGCCAGCATGCGAGGGGCGGCAGATGAGCTGTCACCACGCGTCTGCATATGTGGATCAGGTGGCTGAACCAGGCCAAGACGGCGGCAGCAGCGACACGGCGCGCCGCCAGCCTGTGTCCACGGCTCATAGGACTGGAGGCTGTGTTGTGCTCTGTCGGACTGGGGAGCGGCATTGGGTAGTCTGTCAGCCGCGGGGTCCTGTGTCCACGGCTCATAGAGGACTGGCGGCTGTGTTGTGCCCTGTCGGACTGGGGAGCGGTCTGTCAGCCGCGGGGGTCATGTGTCCACGGCTCAGAGGAATGGCGGCTGTGTTGTGCCCTGTCGGGACTGTAGAGCGGTCTGTCAGCCGCGGGGTCATGTGTCCACGGCTCAGAGGACTGGCGGCTGTGTTGTGCGCTGTCGGACTGTGGAGCGGTCTGACAGCCGCGGGGGTCATGTGTCCACGGCTCAGAGGACTGACGGCTGTGTTGTGCTCTGCTGGACTGTGGAGCGGGATTCAGTAGTGTGTCAGCCGCGGGGTCCCGTGTCCACGGCTCAGGACCGGCGGCTGTGTTGTGCCCTGTCGGACTGTGGAGCGTGGCTGAGGAGAGTGAAAGCTTGCGGAATACGGTCCCCGATTCAGGCGGTTTCTACGCCGGATGAACAGTCGCCGATAAAGACCGCAACGGCGACGGGTAGACGATCCTGGTTCAGGTAGCTACGGCGGCGGGTGAACAGTCCTCGGTTCGAGCGGCGGGTGGACGGGCCCGGTTCCGGTGGCTCCGGCGGCGGATGGAGGTTCGGGCGGCTTGATACCAATTTGTGAGTCGCAATTCAGTATATTATACGGCCACATCGATATGTGTCTGATAGTCGCCATTTCAAACCAGTTTTGATGTAGGGGAAGTATCATCAAACCGCCGTAACCGTCTACAGCACCCGCAAGATGGCGCACCGTGCCATGTATTGTGAGGCGCCAGGGGAGTGTAGGCACCAATGACGTCACCCTAATGTTAAACGAAAATGGCGCTAAAATTGCCGGACGGTTCTACCTCTCTTATACGGCCTTGGACCGCAACTACATTGCAAAATATTCTCACCACGTCGGGCCGGGGTCACTGCGGCGGCGGCCAAGGCGGGAACGACAGGTATCCAGTGACGTCACGCTAGTGTTATTAAATGCTACACTAAAATGCCTGGACGGTTCTACCTTACTTATACGCAGGGGGTTTCACCTGTGTTGTGGGCCATAGGGAAGCCCGATTTGCTAGCCTTGAGTGACGTCACTGGGCGTCACTTGGACCGAGCGCCGGGAGCCTCAAAACGTAAACAAAACGGCGGCCATTCGTAAGATTAATCTGGGTAGGGTTTGGCTAGGACTTTGGGCGATGTTTTATTTAGGTGCTGTTTTTTTAATGTGATCCTGACAGTTACTTATATCTGATAGGAATGATTCAACAGTAATTTAACGATCCTGGCTCCCGGAACTTAACTTTGATGTTGCCTTTTGACAAAACTAGTTAAGGTGCCTCCCGAACCGAAGACTAATGTGATGTTGATCAGGATGTGAAAGAGATTGGTACATTTCTCACCATGGTTCGACTTATCTTAATGTTTGACCATACTTTAACTTTTCACAAGATGCACTCACTGGTTTATAAATATAATAACTGGCCAATGCGTTCTGTTCAATTTCTGTACAATCTATAGGTATCTACCAGATTGGTTTCCCAGTCTTATGTGAGACAATAGGTAGGTAGGTTACTAGCTGTGATGGATGGAAAGTGGAAACCCTTGAATGGATACTTGATAGTAGGTTGTTTACCCTTAAGATATTGATAATTATGGTTGTATCTAGTTATCTAAATTGTAATTGTGGATGCATTTTTTTGTCCCTTTTCAGATTACACCACAGTCCACAAGTTAAACATGCTGTCACATTGTTCTATGTCAACCTGTGGATCGTGGGCTGGCAAGAAGCATAAGCGCAAGGAAATGGATCTCGCTTTCTTTCGCTTTCCTAAAGAGAAGATGATCTGGGCAGCATGGGTGCACAAGTGTGCCAGGGCAGACTTGTTTAATGGCGAAAATTCTTCTGTCTGCTCTGAGCACTTTGTGGAGGAAGATTATGATGCATCATATAATACAGATAACTTTAGTTCCTGACACCAAACTGAAGCTCAGAATTGATGCAATACCTTCTAAAAATCTTCCAGCATCCATCTCAAGGTATTACACTTGTGGCATCAGCATCAGTAAGATAGTTTGCATCTTCCATTCTTTTAAGTACTTGCTTGGGTGCTTGGTTAATTATTGCCTGCATATATAATGTACCTTTACCATTGTTTGTCATGCTTATTTTACACACTACTTTTTATTGACATTTGCATGAATTAATGTACAGTTAGTACTTGTAAGCTTTTCAATGTTTCCTGTGTACCATCTATCACTTAGCATCAAGGCAGCAGAATGCTAGGATCATAGATGTCAAATTTAGTTATATAATTGAAAGATTGAGCTGATTGTCTGGATGAGCTGATTGTCTGGTGCATATCTATGTGGTTCAGATGCATATCTTAACCCTCGCCCTAGGGGAAGGGGGCTGACTGCCCCCCCCCCCTTAGGTTTTCTTGAATAATGTTTTACACATGCGGCGTATCTTTCTGAAATTTTCAGTAGCTGAGTTTACAACAATTATATGTATGCTGTACAAATTTAATTGAAATTGGTTAAGTAGATTGGGAGATATCATGTTTTGATGACGTCATGTTGGTGGAAAAACGATAAATATTTGAAAAATCGTAGAAAACAGAGTTTTGAAGCAAATTGCAAACGCAATTCACCAAAGATATAAAATGTAATTCTCTTTAAAATGGCAATCTCGGATTTCCGATTTTTTTTTGGTGTTTTGACCCCCTAAAATAAATATTAAATGATTTTTGTCTTCAAATCACCACAAATCAAAATTTTCAAAGATGTTAGAAAAACCGGAATATATGTGAGATAACTGAGTATGGACAATACCCAAACCAAATTTCAAAGCAATATTTCTATTTTTGACTGAGTGATGGCTCCATAAGTGTAAGAAACTCTTGTCATTTTTTAAAATAACTTTTTGGACTTTTTTTACCAGATACGAACAAATTATTATCTTTTCTGTATTTCTGAGACAAAACTGGTCTAGGAACATGCATTTTATTGACATTTACCAATTTTTAATTTTTAGGTTTTCTGACAGAGCAAAATCGCTGTTCTGGACGTGGTCGATCGAGGTCATTCACTTGACCTGGAAGGTCACTCGTTGACCCGAAACCTAAAAAATGCATACCGTTAGATTACAAACATGACAGGCAACATGCTGGTTCTTACCGCTTTGCTCTATGTTGCTTGGTTTGGAAGTTAACCGGGGGTCCTTTTAGGACCCCCGTAGGGCGAAGGTGAAAAACCTCCAGTAGGGCGAGGGTTAACATGAATTTTGACATAGTATGTAATATGTATTGATTGTCTTGGAAGAGATTGGTGTTTGCCAATTCAATAAATATTTGTTTGTGTGTCACACACAATACAAATTTGATGCAGTTTAATAGCTTATAATTGGAGGTGTCAAAGAAAGGTGATATGTTTTGTCACACCATATTTAAATTAGTGCATATAGCTACATCCCTGCATTTATTTACCAATGTGTTGCATATCTACAGGAAGACAGACAACTCAGTGGAGGCGTGCCGGACTCTGGTGTCAGTGGAGGCGTGCTGGACTCCGTCGACAGTGGAGGCGTGCCGGACTCTGGTGTCAGTGGAGGCGTGCCGGACTCTGGAGGCAGTGGAGGCGTGCCGGACTGGTGGCAGTGGAGTCACGCCGGTCTCTGGTAGCAGTGGAGTCGTGGCCGGACTCAGGTGGCAGTGGAGGCGTGCTGGACTCCGTAGGCAGTGGAGGCGTGCTGGACTCCGTCGGCAGTGGAGGCGTGCTGGACTCCGTCGGCAGTGGATGCGTGCCGGACTCTGGTGGCAGTGGAGGCGTACCGGACTCTGGTGCCAGTGGAGGCGTGCTGGACTCCGTCGGCAGTGGAGGCGTGCCGGACTCTGGAGGCAGTGGAGGCGTGCCGGACTCTGGTGGCAGTGGATGCGTGCCGGACTCTGGTGGCAGTGGAGGCGTGCCGGACTCGGGTGGCAGTGTCGCCTCCACCTGCGGCTCAGGTAGTTGAATGCCGCTCGCGCTGAGATCAAGGCACAGGAAAGAGCAGCGAATCAGGTTCGCCAGCACAGCCGGAGCTCCGAGTGATCTGGCGGAGCTCCAAGTCATTGCTGACCTGTCACCATCTGTCGCTAAACGGCCGCTGCGCGACCGCATACAGACCGCTGTCCTGGCGTCTTCTTCCGCCGCCCTGCCGCTGCCCTGTCGCTGCCATGGCGTCGTCTTCCGCCGCCCCGCCGCTGTCCTTCCGTAGCCCGGCCGCCGCCGCTGGCGAGAGTGAGCGGACGTCTTCGCAAAGGAGGCCAGCGCCCTCCTCCAACAATACACGCCCATCGACGTCGCCACCACCCAGAAGGCCGTCTCCCGATCCGCCAGGCCATGCTCGCCCCACCTGGCAGCGAGCATGGCCTGGCGGGCGGTACAAGGATCATGAAACCCGCCAGCGGGCCCGGTCGGCGACGGCGACCGTCTCGCTACGGTGGACATCCGGCAGCTCCGAGCCGGGCACTGGAGCGACTCGGAGCAGTACCTCCACCGGATCGGCCGCCGACCTACGCTCGGCTGAGGGCAGTGCAGCGCCGAGGGATGTCCCGCCGCCCTGTGCCGGCTATACAGAGAAGAAGCGGACACACCGCGGCACGTGCTGCAGCGGTGCCCCGCCCTGGTCAGAGCTCGCCTCCGGCACCTGGGCGTCATCCACCCGGACCCGACTACCCTGCGCGATGACGGTGTGGTGGCGGCCTTGACCGCCGGATTCCGCGCCCAACTGAGCCGCAATGGCTACACCCGGGATGCGAGCCGGAGGGAGTAACGAACGAACGAACGAGAGTTGTATTCTGGCATGTCGCTGTCCGCCGCCGAAGGATGTGGCGAGATTGGCACTCTCGCCTGTCTGGTCTGCCGCTGCTGGCATCGAGGTAGGGGGGCGAGAACGACAATGCCGTACCGTGTGTGCCACAGTATGTTGCTTTGTGCCGATGTGTGCCGCTGTCCGGTGGGGGTGGAGGGCGAGAGCGGAACTCTGACCTGCCTGTCTGCCGCTGTGTGCCACTGAGAGCGGAGGCGAGAGCCGCACTCTGCCCTGCTGCTGTCTGCTGCTGTCTTGACACAAGCTCTGTTTACCGTAACTAAACACACCCCGTCTGTCTGAGAAGGATCCCAGTCTGTCATGACACTCGGAGGGGTGTCACAACCCGTCGAGAAACTATGTGAGACGTGCCGGCCACCTTGAGCAGTGTTGCAAAATACATATTCGCTCTTCTTGTGTCGGAATATGGACAGCTGATTAAATGAACCGTAGCTTGATGATTCGTAAAAAAATTATCACAGATATCGAATGATGACAGTTTGTTGAAGTACGGATGTACCACACCAAATTACATCCCACGAACTAGATTTGGCGGCCGACCGATACTTGGCTCCACAAGCGGGATACGGGCGAAGAGACGCCCAGTGACGTCACACAGCGGTCGGTGCAGAATGTAAACAAATCGCCTGGTGACGCTACCTTCTTATAGGGCCTTGCTTATACGGCCTTGAGTCAGGGTGAGCCTTGAGTAATCTCAGGTGAGGTATCCACACGTCATCTTTTGGAAGACTGGCTTTGTTCAGGTAGGTAATAAATGTAAATCACTTGGTCTTGGCTGAACCGTGGGGAGAACCTTGCAAGCGACTGTGGATCAAGGTAGCGCTCATCTTTGCAAGGTGACAGTAAGATACAAATTATTACTTCTAGCGCCTTGATTTCAATTTCACAACTTGGTAGGTAGGTAGTGAGTTTGCAAATTTTGAGATTGTCTATACAAAATGTTGGTTTACAAGGCCGAAGCTGATAGTGCTTAGAATTTTGGGAAAGTAAGCAGCTTTGTGGTGGCACTGGCATGTACCCAGACCTACTTTCTGCGATATTCCGCTTTTCTACACCTTTATGTAGGCAAATTGAATATTGTTAACTAATTCTACACATCTGATTTCATCAGAACTGCGCTCAAAACAGGGATATTCTCAGTACTTACCTGACTAATGATTTTTATCACCTGTCAATAGCCTCAGCCGACCACCCGCAACAACTCTGAATGTAAACAACGTGGGCGCAGAAATGTGTCAGATACTAAGGCTAAATATGACTTCATATGTATCTGGTCGACCACTAAACCATGTCACGCTCTCACTAAACCTCCGTTCCTGGTGGAGCGCAGGACTTGTATTTGAGACCGAAGGTTGGCAGCTACCACGATGTGACCTTACTGGATACATATGACGCATTTCACACAAAAACAGCCCACATTGTTTACATACAGGAGTCTCATTGCAGTCGGCTGAGGCGATTGACTGGTGATAAAAATTATGATTGTTAGGTAAGTACTAAGAATGCCCCTGTTTTGAGTGCAGTTCTAATGAAATCAGACATGTAGAATTAGTATAAAATATTCAATTTTCATATAAAAAGGTGTGCAAAAGCGGAATACAACCCTACTTTCTACCTCTTGCTCTGTTGTCCATTTATAATTGGTTCCAGTGCCATGTATTAGTATAGGTAGGTTGAGGTAGGGTAAAAAAGAGATCAAATCATTGGTAACATTCAAACATTGGACTTTTCATGCTATCAGGGTGTAGATAATCCTGATGCACCAAGGCACTGGTAAATTGGTGTTTTAGTGTGTATCATCTACACCTTGATAGCATGAAAAGTTAAAGGTCTTAACATGTCCTGGGTTATGGTTGTTAACCCTACCTAAATTACTATAATGCCAGGCATGCCAAGATACTGGATGTTTCATGCAGAAAGGTCTGGTACTTTGACATGTCTGACATTATAATAGTTTGTGCTATCTTTTGATTTTAGGTCAACTGAATAGCATACATCACCTTGCCAAATTTGATTGCCAAATTTGAGAGAAGATATTCCCTGACAACTGGCTTAAGTTATGCATGTTTTGTATGCTCATTATTGAATGCCAAAATACTGGACTTTCCATGCTATTGGTGGTGTGGGCATGCAATAAAATATTATATTTATGTGATGTTTTTTCCGACAGAACATCTTGTACCACTCCAATTGGTGCATTATTTTGTTTGCATGTTGTTGTTTTGCTGTGTTCACTTTCTAAGCAAGTATTACCTTCTTCCCACCAGACATCTGAGGCAGGAGCAAACAGACAGTCATGAGCATCCACTGGACTCTCATAGCAGGATTTCTGTATGCTGAATTAGCTGCAGTTCTGCTTCTTCTCCTGCCATTCATCTCTCCCAAAAGGTGGGTTATCTGTGCTGGTTACCATATGCAAAAATATCTGATTAGAAAAACCATCATGCATAATGTCGTCTGTCAGTCATGTCATGTCATGTCAACAAGCTAAGCTTGATCATGTGTGTGATCACTATGGGAATCATGCAACCATTTATTGAAGTTCACTTATGTACATAGATGGGTTGGCAGACTCAGTTATGGGTGTCATATAACCCAGTAGCTGTGGCACCCTAAAGCCCTAATCATCATCACCAGGCTCAGGTAGGTGCATGAATGTCACGAAAGCCTTGTCATCTGACACCTCAATATCAGCGAAGCCTAGAATATTTGGTTTTACACATTTCACTGTTCAGTGTTACTTGGCAATCACTGTTACTTGCACTCTTGCTATTTATGGAAACTGGCTGATGATCATGAGCTGGTACTGGCATCATCAAAGAAGGTCATGCTTGTGGTAAATTAATGGGCCAGAAATGTTGAGACTATGACCCAAGTTTATATTAATATACGCCCATACTATTGCTGTCTAGAAGATTGGTCAGACACTCTGCCTGTATGTGCACAATGGGTGACATACTCTTTGTTTGTTGTGACTGAGAACTGAGCAGTGCAATAAGACTTCAGTTGGTTGTGACAGGCTGACAGAAGGAAGCTGTATGTCATTATGTGGCTAATCTAAATGCTTCAGCAGGACCTCGACGCAGTCGGCAAATGGTCTGGAGTGTGGCAGATGCCATTTAACATGACCAAGTGCAAGACGATGCATCTCGGGCCGAGGAACGTTCGCCAAACTTACTCCATGTTAGGAGGCCAGTCCACGATGACTCCCAAGTGGAGGACGAGAAGGACTTGAGAGTCATCGTAGACACCTCGCGGCGATCGCAAAGGCAAACCGAGTCCTCGGCACAATCCGGCGCTCGTTTGAGCACATCGACCAGCAGACGCTCCCGCTGCTCTTCAAGACCCTGGTCAGACCGCTGCTAGAATATGGGAACGCTGTCTGGGGCCCGTTCAACGCTCAAGACGTCAGACTGGTGGAGCGAGTACAACGGCAGGCGACCAAGCTGGTTCGACCAATCAGGCCGCTTCCGTACGAGGACCGACCGAGAGCCCTGCGCCTGCCGTCTCTGCAGTACAGAAGACGGCGCGGCGACCTCATTCTGATCCACCAGCTGATGAATGGCCGCATCGAACTCGACAAGCAGAATTTCTTCCAGGACCCGCCGTCGGCGATCACACGAGGACACTCCCTGAAGGTTGCCAAACCGCAAGCGCAGACCAGAGTGAGACGGAACTTCTGGTCTATCAGAGCAGTGAACGACTGGAACGCACTTCCGGAACACGTCGCTTCATCAGCCACGACGAACCTATTCAAGAACCGCCCGGACCACTACTGGGCGGGCATCATGTACGATGAGCCAGGATAGGCGACAAAATACTGAAGCCAAACATGTTCAAAGAAAGCGCACCCTTTTGAATTATCCACTGAGGCATACAAACAATCAAGAGATGTAAAGAGCGGGCAAGACAGGTATCTATAGGGTGGACCGAAATGTAATAAATATCTCCGATACAACGGGAACCGTGTTTTCCCCACTGCTCCTTGCGAGAGCTTTCCAAAACGGTGCGGCAATCGATATTTTGAATAATATTTCATTTGCCGAAAATGGATTGAAGTTCGGCTGATTTTAGCCAATTCAGTGATTTTTTCTTCTCATTTTGGCTTCTTATTTACTGGTTGCAATTTCCAGTGCAATGCGCTGAATTTGTTGCTTTCTGCGTAGAAAAGCATCGATACCCACATTGGGAAGTGTGTTGACATCCAACCCTACAGACAGACTAAGATCGTGCCATATATCATAGGACCTATACACCACCAGGACTGGGCTGTCCTGTGTCCTATCCTGTGCCTTGTGCCCTGCTCTGTATCCTGCCCTTCCATGTGCCCTGTCCTGTGCCCTGCCCTGTGCCCTGCCCTGTGCCCTGCCTTGCCCTGCCCTGTGCCCTGCCCTGTGCCCTGCCCTGTGCCCTGCCCTGTGCCCTGCCCTGTGCCCTGCCCTGTGCCCTGCCCTGTGCCCTGCCCTGTGCCCTGCCCTGTGCCCTGCCCTGTGCCCTGCCCTGTGCCCTGCCCTGTGCCCTGCCCTGTGCCCTGCCCTGTGCCCTGCCCTGTGCCCTGCCCTGTGCCCTGCCCTGTGCCCTGCCCTGTGCCCTGCCCTGTGCCCTGCCCTGTGCCCTGCCCTGTGCCCTGCCCTGTGCCCTGCCCTGTGCCCTGCCCTGTGCCCTGCCCTGTGCCCTGCCCTGTGCCCTGCTCTGTATCCTGCTCTGTATCCTGCCCTTCCATGTGCCCTGTCCTGTGCCCTGCCCTGTGCCCTGCCCTGTGCCCTGCCCTGTGCCCTGCCCTGTGCCCTGCCCTGTGCCCTGCCCTGTGCCCTGCCCTGTGCCCTGCCCTGTGCCCTGCCCTGTGCCCTGCCCTGTGCCCTGCCCTGTGCCCTGCCCTGTGCCCTGCCCTGTGCCCTGCCCTGTGCCCTGCCCTGTGCCCTGCCCTGTGCCCTGCCCTGTGCCCTGCCCTGTGCCCTGCCCTGTGCCCTGCCCTGTGCCCTGCCCTGTGCCCTGCCCTGTGCCCTGCCCTGTGCCCTGCCCTGTGCCCTGCCCTGTGCCCTGCCCTGTGTCCTGCCCTGTGCCCTGCCCTGTGCCCTGCCCTGTGCCCTGTTCTGTGCCCTGTCCCGTGCCCTGCCCCGTGCCCTGCCCCGTGCCCTGCCCCGTGCCCTGCCCCGTGCCCCCGTGCCCTGCCCCGTGCCCTGCCCCGTGCCCTGCCCTGTGCCCTGCCCTGTGCCCTGCCCTGTGCCCTGCCCTGTGCCCTGCCATGTGCCCTGCCCTGTGCCCTGCCCTGTGCCCTGCCCTGTGCCCTGCCCTGTGCCCTGCCCTGTGCCCTGCCCTGTGCCCTGCCCTGTGCCCTGTCCTGTGCCCTGTCCTGTGCCCTGCCCTGTGCCCTGCCCTGTGCCCTGCTCTGTATCCTGCTCTGTATCCTGCCCTTCCATGTGCCCTGTCCTGTGCCCTGCCCTGTGCCCTGCCCTGTGCCCTGCCCTGTGCCCTGCCCTGTGCCCTGCCCTGTGCCCTGCCCTGTGCCCTGCCCTGTGCCCTGCCCTGTGCCCTGCCCTGTGCCCTGCCCTGTGCCCTGCCCTGTGCCCTGCCCTGTGCCCTGCCCTGCCCTGTGCCCTGCCCTGTGCCCTGCCCTGTGCCCTGCCCTGTGCCCTGCCCTGTGCCCTGCCCTGTGCCCTGCCCTGTGCCCTGCCCTGTGCCCTGCCCTGTGCCCTGCCCTGTGCCCTGCCCTGTGCCCTGCCCTGTGCCCTGCCCTGTGCCCTGCCCTGTGCCCTGCCCTGTGCCCTGCCCTGTGCCCTGCCCTGTGCCCTGCCCTGTGCCCTGCCCTGTGCCCTGTTCTGTGCCCTGTCCCGTGCCCTGCCCCGTGCCCTGCCCCGTGCCCTGCCCCGTGCCCTGCCCCGTGCCCTGCCCCGTGCCCTGCCCCGTGCCCTGCCCCGTGCCCTGCCCCGTGCCCTGCCCCGTGCCCTGCCCTGTGCCCTGCCCTGTGCCCTGCCCTGTGCCCTGCCCTGTGCCCTGCCCTGTGCCCTGCCCTGTGCCCTGCCCTGTGCCCTGCCCTGTGCCCTGCCCTGTGCCCTGCCCTGTGCCCTGCCCTGTGCCCTGTCCTGTGCCCTGCCCTGTGCCCTGCCCTGTGCCCTGCCCTGTGCCCTGCCCTGTGCCCTGCCCTGTGCCTTGCCCTGTGCCCTGTCCTGTGCAATGACCTGTGATCTGCCCTGTGTGCTGACCTGTGCCCTGCCCTTTGTGCTGTGTCCTGTGCGGTGTGTCCCGTACCCTGTCCTGTCTTGTGTCCTGCCTTGTGCGCTGATCTGTGCTCTGCCCTGCCCTGCCCTGTGCCCTGCCCTGTGCCCTGCACTGCTCTGTCCTGCCCTTTGCGATGCCCAGTGCCCTGAGTATCTTGTTTTCTGGTTCCCCGAAGGCCCGCTCAGACCGGCAGGATCCTCTGAGGTCTGGCAAAGGCCTTCTCAGACTAGCATACGGCCCTACGGCCCTCGTTAGCATCAACAGGCCCTTTCAGGTCTGACCAGGCCCTTTCAGGTCTGAGCAGGCCCTATCAGGCCTGACGAGGACCCTTGCAGGCCTGGCAAGTGTCCTCTCAGGCCTGGCAAAGATATTCCCAGACTGGCCTAGGACAACACTACGCCTTAGATACCCTATCATACCGGACGAGGGCCATCTTAGACCGTCTGAGGGCACGTGCAGACTGACCGATAATCCTCTCAGACTGGCATATGCTACGAACCCCTCTCAGGCAGGCAAACGTCCTCTCAGATCAGTCGCGCGCTTTCTCAGGCCGACAGAGGCCCCATCAGATCGTCCAAGAGTCCCATACCTATGCCTGGTAAAAGGCATCCTCAAGCCTGAAGGACCCTCTCAGGTCGACCGACGACCCTCTCAGGTCTCTGATAGGCCGAGATTGGGCCCAGAGCCCTTACTGCCCTCTCAGGCCTGGTAAGGGCCATATCAGACCAGTAAAGGATGCTTTCAAAGAGTTTGAGCTTCTCTCAAACTCATACAGGGCCTTCTGAATTAAAGAGGCCTACCGGCCTCACATTTTTCGTAGAGGGCCCTCACGGCTTGGCGTAGCGTCCTCTATCTCATTCAGAGAGTTCACGTCTATTGATGACGACTTCTACAGATGGTTAGGGATCCTCTTAATGCCGCCATAATATGCATTAACCCTCGCCATTACAGGGGGAGGGATGATCCGGTGATGTCACCCGGTCCTGGTGGTATATAGGTCCTATGACATATGGCACGATCTTAGTCTGTCTGTAGGGTTGGATGTCGATACACTTCCCAATGCGGTTATCGATGCTTGTCTACGCAGAAAGCAACACATTCAGTGCATTGCACTGGAAATTGCAACCCGTAAATAAGTAGCCAAAATGATAAACAATCGTTAATTTTCCTAAAATCAGCCGAACTTCAATCCATTTTCGGCAAAGGAAATATTATTCAAAATATCGATTGCCGCACCATTTTGAAAGCTCTCGCAAGGAGCAATGGGAAAAACACGGTTCCCGTTGTATCGGAGATATTTGTTACATTTCGGTCCACCCTAAGGCATCTAGTCCTCCTTATAGTTCCGTATTATAAGTACAAGTACAAGTGTAGTCACTGGTAGCATTACTTTGAATGTTTCTCAATATTACTTGCTTCATAGGAAAATGAAGTGATCTCTCTTTCTGACGTGTTTCCACTACTTAATGGCACATCTTTTGAGACTGTAAGATGTAAAAAGCTCACCTACAATGTATGCTTAGTTTGTTGTTAGCTTACTTATTGTTAGAAGCCTTTTACAAAAGTTCCACCAGTCCACACTGTTGCTATTTGGTTTCAGAGCGGCCAAAACCCCCTTTTGGCTGGATCAAATTTTGAGTTACAATATACTTTTTCTCACAGAGAAATGTTCATGTGCCCGGGAATCAGCAGTCATATAGACGTCTTTCGAATTGGATTTGTGATGCCTTCAACTCACGGGTTCTGAAAAGTTCGTGAACAGGGCCTATGGACCAATGAGTTTGCCGATTTTGGAGCTTGTCTAATGTGTGTTGTTTATCACCAAACTATATAATTTTTGGCATGAAATGAAAGCCCACTTCATGTTATTTCATGTGAGGATAAATTCTGAGAAAAAAAAAATTGTCCTTCATAGCAAGCGAACAAAATATATTTTGCGCCTTTATTGCTGACAAACAATAATAATGTCATTTTTGACAATCTCGGAAAATGAATGCTAAAGAATGCTACGGTTAAGAACATATAGAACACCTTCATACTTGTGTCCTTATTGCATATCCACAATATATAGTGCCACTTTTTGCCCGATTAATATTTAGCACAAATTTGGTAAAGCGTTACCAGCCGCGCGGGGCATGGCTCGGCCGCTGCACCCGCCACCATAGGCGGCGGAACGGGGGGGGGGGGGGGGGGGGCACCGTGCCTTCTCCCCTTGAATTTGCAAGGGGGAACTCATCAAAGTGCCCCCTCCCCCTAAATTTGGGATGGCTAAGGTTCATGAGTTAGGTCTAATTATCAAATTTATGGAAACACATTTGTATAATGCCGTGATTATTTACGAGCGTGATAATGCAGGCCTGGCATTTCCGTTGAATGGGCCAGACGTTGCGTCAATGTCATGCAGTGGTTTAGTGCACGACGGAAACCGCGCTAATACACATATAATGCGCAGCTTAGACTTAACCCCCCCCCCCCCTCCTGGATTTTCTCAATAGCTTGAAAATCATGATAGATATTGACGTAAAACTTACAGCACCTTTAGCTACATCAATTATACGTCTTCTAAAAAAAATGATATAGTACGTTGGGAGACAATGACGTTTTAATGACGTCATGTCATGTCATTTTTGGTGGAAAAACAAATGTTTGAAAAACCGTAGAACATTGAGTTTTGAAGAAAATTGCAAATGAAAAACGTCAAAAGAAAGGAAGTTGCATTTTCTTTAAAAATGGCTATCTCGGATTATTATTATTTTTTTACTTTTAAAAAATTCAAAACAAATTTGTTTTGTTTCGGGAAAATTTCCACAATTTTTGTTTTGTTGAAGATATTACAAAAGCGGAATACACAGAGAAATAAATATGGAAGATATCCAAACCAAATTTCGAAGCAATATCTGTATTTTTGACTGACTTATGGCTCCCTAAGTACCTGACTGCCTCATGGCTCCCTAACTCGTGACGTCATTTTGTTGGCCATTGCTGGCGAAATATTACGGAAATGTGCTTTTGGATGTATGTTAGGAGAGTTTTTGAGAATTTCATGCCATATAAAATGCAACCAATAAATGGTTACCAAATGACTAATCCCAGCGACTTTCTGTTGACTCCCGTTTTTCACAACTTAGGTCCATCATTGACAACTTTTTTTAAATATTGACATGATGTGCCAGCTCAAATCCTTTTGATTGTGCCCTTAGTTGTCAATATAGCACCCATAATTTGGAAGTTATTAGGTTATGAACGCTCTGACATCAAATAGCAACAGTGTGCAGTCCTTTGTTGATCTGGAAGAGTATCAGTTATGCAGTTCATGATTATCAGATGCCACATATTGGGGTACTAACAACATTATTTCACTTTGTCTAATTGCAGATGGAACAGCTTGTTCAAGTCCAGATTCTTGGAGGCCATTGGGAAGCAGTCATTCTTCTACTTCTGTGTGGTGATCACTGTGCTGGTTCTGTCCTTCCTGGGTGAGTAAAAGCTACGTATTGTTTTGTCTGCTAACTTTGCCTTACCATTATTCAATGTATGCCGTGCTATATTGAGATGATAATTATGTCAGTTGAAGCTTCATATGCTTTCATTTTTAAACAGGAACACAAATCCAAGTATTGCACAAGGTGATTCTAAAAACGTCTCCCAACTGTACTGACTTGACACTGGACATGCTGTTGATGCCAGCACCTGTGACCTCTCATGCTGCTCTGCATGAGAGGTGTGAGAATAGTAGCGGAGTACCGGAGCCTGCTGCAGAGGTTGAAGGAGTCCAGGAAACCAGTCATTGTGACTGGCATCCTCCCTCGCTGTGGAGCCAGTGAGGAGTGGTACTCGAGAGCTCTGTCTGTGAACAGCTCAGTTCAGAACTTATGTTCAGCTATGGGGCTTAGTTATGTAGACTTATGGGATCAGTTCTATGAGTGGCATAGGTACTATATGAAGGATGGGCTTCACTTATCGGATGAGGGGGCAAGGGCTTTGGGAGATGCCTACAGAAGTGTCATTCAGGGAAACTAGGTAGGAGGGGGGGGGGGGGGGGGGTCGGGGGTCAGGGACGCTAGTACTAGGGCATCAGGAAGTAAGCATTGGTAGAAGTTCATGTCAGAATAGGACAGTAGATCATAATTCCCTCAGAATTAGTAGAGTCAGCTCAAAGTATAAGATCACATGTGTGTTGCTGAATGCCCAAAGTATTAGGTCTAAATTTTATGAGTTTGAGTGTTATGTTGCCCTTGAAAAGCCTGATATCATTTGTGTAACCGAGACATGGGTTAGTGAGGGGTATAATAGGGATAGGCTACAGGATTTCGAGTTACAAGGGTATAACATGTTCTCATACTGCAGAGAATCGTGGCAGGGGGCGGAGTGTTTGTATATGTAAATAGCTTGTACTGCACTACTAGAGTTGATGATTCTAGTAAAGTAAAAGAAGTAGAATCAATCTGGCTTGACATTAAAATTGGTACAGGAAACAGAGGAAGGTTGAGGATAGGTGCATTTTACAGACCAGGGAATCTTCCAAGGAACTCCCAAGCTGAAACAGACCAAGATATTTGTGAGGAAATACGTAGGAACTTTCGGGCTCAATGTCTTATTATGGGAGATTTTAACTTAAGAGGATACGAAAGCATAGCAGAGGAAACAAATGAGTAGGTTGTATAGGCAAATCTTTGAAGAGGAGCTTTTCATGCATCAGTTTGTAACAGAGCCAACCAGACATTGCTCCATTCTAGACCTTGTATTCTCAGACAACAGTGATCTAGTTAGTGACATAAGTATTTGTGCAGGTCTAGGAACCAGTGATCACAATATGGTTAAATTCAATATCTCATCAGAAATGAGGCCCAAAGATAACCTTATTATGGTTCCAAACTTCAGCCGGGCTGATTTTGATGGTATTAGAAATGACATCGCACAGATAAAATGGAACGTTGAGTTGGCAGGTTTAGATGCATGTGAGGCCTGGAATGTTTTCAAAGCTAGATTAAGCCAAATTCAAAATCGGCATATACCCCTCAGGCACAAACGTAACAGAACCAAGGGCAATCCAGTTTGGCTTACCCCAGAAGTAAGGAGTGCTATACAAGCTAAAAGAAGTGCATTTGGCATTTTGAAGGGATCTTCACTAGATATAAATCAGAAGGCCTACCAGAATGCAAGAAATTCAGTTAAGAAAAAGGTCAGAGCAGCTAAAAGGGCAAAGGAACTTGATTTAGCTAGACATGCAGATAGTAATGCAGATAGTAAGAAGTTCTTCAGTTTTTATAAGTTAAGTACAGTTTCCAAAAATATAGGTCCATTTAAGGTAGATGATGTGTTAGTTAGCAAGGACAGTGAAATGGTTGAAGTGCTTAATGATCAGTTTCAATCTGTCTTTACTATCGAGGACCAGAGTAGTATTGCAGCACTTCAGCCTGAGCTAGAGACAGAGGAGACTATAGGAGAGCTAGGTGGCATAAGTAGTGAACTTGTTCTAGAATATCTAAAGAAAGTAAGGCCTAACAAGGCAGAAGGACCTGATGAAATCCATGCTAGACTTCTAAGAGAATCTGAAAGGGAGTTGTCGGTTCCATTAGCCATAATATTTTCTAAATCACTTGCAGATAGTAAAATTCCACTTGATTGGAAAAGAGAAAATGTTGTTCCTATTCATAAAAAGAGAGATAGAAGTAAAGAGGAAAACTATAGACCAGTTAGTCTGACCTCATTAGTCTGCAAGGTGCTTGAATCAATCATCAAAGATAAGATTGTTGAATTCTTGGAGCAAAATGAACTCATCAAGGATACACAGCATGGCTTTAGGAAGGGCCGTTCTTGTTTAACTAATCTTCTGGAGTTTTTGGATGTTGCAACAGATAGCTTTGATCAGGGTAAACAGCTAGATGTAGCTTTTCTTGATTTCAGTAAAGCATTTGACAAAGTCCCCCATACAAGACTGGGGTTGCAGCTTAAAATTCATGGGATCAGGGGCAAGATTCTGGATTGGATAGAAACGTGGCTTTCAGGACGCCAGCAAAGGGTTATATTGAATGGGTGCCAATCACAATGGAAGGAGGTTCTCAGTGGGGTTCCACAGGGCTCAGTCCTGGGCCCATTGCTTTTTATAATATTTGTGAATGCAATTGAGAACAGTATAGACAGCAAAGTCTTGAAATTTGCAGACGATCTAAAAGTTGTCAGGATTATTAGAGGAAAACATGATCAGGATGTTTTTCAATCAGATCTGGACAAGCTAGTTGAGTGGTCTGAAGCATGGCAGATGAAATTCAATTTGAGTAAATGTAAGATTATGCACGCTGGACGGGTTAGCAGTAAACATAGGTATGAAATGGGTGGGCAGAAAATGGAGCAGATTGAAAAGGAAAGAGATTTAGGTGTCGTGGTAAACAATAGACTATCAGCGTCAGACCAGGTTGTAGAAGCTAGGAAAAAGGCACTTAGAATGCTAGGGGCCATTAACAGAAATGTTTCCTACAAGAGTGAAAAGGTAATAACAAAACTGTATTGTGCATACGTTAGACCACATTTGGAGTATTGTGTACAAGCCTGGTCTCCAACATATGAGAAAGATTGCTGGTTGTTAGAAAGAGTTCAAAAAAGGGCAACACAAATGGTTAATTGTCTTGGTAGTTTACCTTATGAAGATAGATTAAAGAAATTGGGTATGTTTTCACTTAGATATAGAAGGCTAAGAGGAGATCTAATTGAAGTCTTCAAATTTGTAAATAGTCAGCATTCTGGATATTTAAAGGGTATGTTTGAGTTCAATAGGGAAAATCGAGGTAGAGGTCATCAGCATAAACTCATTATGAAACAAAGTAGGACTAGGCTACGACAGTCATTTTTCAGTAGAAGGGTTGTAGGACATTGGAATATGCTACCAGGGGATGTCGCTGATGCAGTGACACTTGCTTCCTTCAAAATTAGATTAGATAAATACTTTACAGAGAAGGGATTAGTTCATAAATACTCGTGGGATTAGCCTTCTTTTATGCAGGTAGAGTAAGGTGATTTGAAGGGGCGAGACTGGTGGAGGGGGGGGGGGGGGGTGGGGGTGGGGGTGGGGGTGGGGGTGGGGGTGGGGGTGGGGGTGGGGGTGGGGGTGGGGGTGGGGGTGGGGGGTGGGGGTGGGGGTGGGGTGGTGGGGGGTGGGGTGGGGTGGGGTGCAACCTCGGATGGGCCCAAGAGGCTCTTTGTTGCACTTTTCTTTTATGTCTTTATGTCTTTATGTCTTTATAACCACGAACTGGTGGGGTGTTGCAGACGCCATTCGGGAGATGAAAAAGTACAGTGGCGAGTCGAAGAGCGACGAGACCGCCCACGGCCATCTCGATATCGAGATTCAGCACCACATGCGCCTGTTCAGGGCACAGCGAAATTTCTACATCTCCGGATTCGCTCTCTTCCTGTTCCTGTAAGTAACTTGTTTGGCTGCTGATGTTTTATTTCATTTTGATGTCTTTCTGGTGTATCGCACTTCCCCAGCAAGGTTCTCCGCTGTCTGGTGACCCACTGGTCCTCCTGTATGCCTCTCTGCAGGGTATCTTGTTTTCCTGTCGAGCTGTGTTGTCGTCGGGTGATACCCTGTATGTCTGCCTGACGTGTTGACCCTCTCTGCAGGGTATCTTGTTTTCCTGTCGAGCTGTGTTGTCGTCGGGTGATACCCTGTATGTCTGCCTGACGTGTTGACCCTCTCTGCAGGGTGTCTTGTTTTCCTGTCGAGCTGTGCTGTCGTCGGGTGATACCCTGTATGTCTGCCTGACGTGTTGACCCTCTCTGCAGGGTATCTTGTTTTCCTGTCGAGCTGTTCTGTCGTCGGGTGATACCCTGTATGTCTGCCTGACGTGTTGACCCTCTCTGCAGGGTATCTTGTTTTCCTGTCGAGCTGTGCTGTCGTCGGGTGATACCCTGTATGTCTGCCTGACGTGTTGACCCTCTCTGCAGGGTATCTTGTTTTCCTGTCGAGCTGTGTTGTCGTCGGGTGATACCCTGTATGTCTGCCTGACGTGTTGACCCTCTCTGCAGTGCTGTCGTCGGGTGATACCCTGTATGTCTGCCTGACGTGTTGACCCTCTCTGCAGAGTATCTTGTTTTCCTGTCGAGCTGTGTTGTCGTCGGGTGATACCCTGTATGTCTGCCTGACCTATTGACCCTCTCTGCAGGGTGCTCCGCCGTATGGTGGCGCTGGTCGCGCTGCAGGTCTCTCTGGGAGGCGTCCAACGAGGCAGCGATGCGTCAGGCTGTCAGCGCCAGCAGCGCTGCTGAGAAGCTGCTTCAGGGCCGATCGGTCAGCGCCGCCGGAGACCAGGAGCTGGCCAAGCTGCAGAAGCAGCTGGAGGAGGCGGAGGAGGAGCGGGACACAGCCCTGAAGAAGGCCGAGGCGCTGCAGTGTCAGGCGGAGGCCACCAGTGAGGAGTACGACAAGCTGATGACCGAGCACGGCAAGCTGCAGAGGCAGCTGAACATCTCCGGCGATAAGAAAGCAGACTGAACGATGGCTGAACGTCGCCGGAATCCTCACGCAAAATAACACGGCCCGAGTTACAAGCTAAAGAAATAGCGGAACGTCTTCGGTGACAGGAATGAAGACAGATGGTTGAATCTCGCCAATGACCAGGAGACGACTGAGCGACACCTCCCCCCCCCCCCCCCCCGTGCGGTGCCTGGATTGAACGTGGAGAGGTGCTGACGGTCGCCCTAAAGCCACAAACCGCTGCCACCAGATGCGGACAGCCGGGAGACGGCTAGACCGGGACACCCCGGCGTTGAACATTGTCCAGCCTTGCTTTCTTAGCACTGTTCTCCCTGATGGACTAGCTAAGATGACTGGATAATGGCGTATGGTAATCGTCAGCCGTATGGGCCCTGCTTGTCGCTGCTTATCCAGCCTTGCTTTCTTATCACCGTTCTCCCTGATGGACTAGCTCAGATGACTGGATAATGGCTTATGGTAATCGTCAGCCGTATGGGCCCTGCCTGTCGCTGCTTGCTACGGGCCCGCGATGATGGATAACGGTGCTCTGTTTAACCGTGTGCCCTGATAGGCCCAGTGTGCCGGCGGTCCCCTTTTGTGTTTGTTGACTGAGAGGTCTGTTTGTTGATCCAGTGTTGCATGTGCTTCGGAAAGCAGATTTGTCAATGTGATTCGCTAATGCCACTGCTAAGATCTCCCTTTGAAATTCGGCTCAGTGTCAACCTTTGCGTCAACCTGGGCTGTTCTGCGCGTTCTTAACGTTTATTCTGTTTATTTTTGTCTATTTTGTTTTGTGTTCAAATGCTCTAGTTTGCGGCCTCGCACTAACTGTTGTCAAATATTCACCAAACATGTGGTAAAACATGTTCTGGGTGGACGTGCTGCATGTGATTTCGATACCTGTGTCCGGTATACTCGCAATTTTTCTCAAACTGTGCTGTGGTTTGACTAACAACTATTACAAGTGGAACGGAACACAGTGGTGTGAAATACGCTCCCAGTCTTCATGAGTGGAGTTCTCGGTTAGTGGGGCAAACGGGGACCAGGGAGCCGTAAAAAACTACTGCTGCACTGTTGACTGTAAGTCCAACATTGACATCGCAGGAGCGTGCAGCTCATGTTGGGCTGTTGGACGCTGACGGCTGTTAGACGCTGACCGCTGTTAGGCGCTGACGGCTGTTAGACGCTGACCGCTGTTAGGCGCTGACGGCTGTTAGACGCTGACCGCTGTTAGACGCTGACCGCTGTTAGGCGCTGACGGCTCTTAGACGCTGACCGCTGTTAGGCGCTGACCGCTGTTAGACGCTGACCGCTGTTAGACGCTGACGGTCGTCTGCCATGTCACGTCACCGCTGTCTGCCACGGTCTTCTGCTGACAGTCGGCAGTATTTCGGGGTCTGGACAGGTGGAAGGCTCCAGAACAGATCGGTCAATTACCATAAACGACCGACGGATCGCTCCGCGGAACCCAAAGTTTCCCCCAAACGACGGCTAAATCGACTCAGATCGTCGGAACTCTCCCTCTTGGGCTAATGGCAATCTCGAGCTAGGCGACATTGGAGACTAACGCGGCATTGGAGACTAACGCGGCATTGGAGACGAACGCGGCATTGGAGACTAACGCGGCATTGGAGACTAACGCGGCATTGGAGACTAACGCGGCATTGGAGACTAACGCGGCATTGGAGACTAACGCGGCATTGGAGACTAACGCGGCATTGGAGACTAACGCGGCATTGGAGACTAACGCGGCATTGGAGACTAACGCGGCATTGGAGACTAACGCGGCATTGGAGACTAACGCGGCATTGGAGACTAACGCGGCATTGGAGACTAACGCGGCATTGGAGACTAACGCGGCATTGGAGACTAACGCGGCATTGGAGACTAACGCGGCATTGGAGACTAACGCGGCATTGGAGACTAACGCGGCATTGGAGACTAACGCGGCATTGGAGACTAACGCGGCATTGGAGACTAACGCGGCATTGGAGACTAACGCGGCATTGGAGACTAACGCGGCATTGGAGACTAACGCGGCATTGGAGACTAACGCGGCATTGGAGACTAACGCGGCATTGGAGACTAACGCGGCATTGGAGACTAACGCGGCATTGGAGACTAACGCGGCATTGGAGACTAACGCGGCATTGGAGACTAACGCGGCATTGGAGACTAACGCGGCATTGGAGACTAACGCGGCATTGGAGACTAACGCGGCATTGGAGACTAACGCGGCATTGGAGACTAACGCGGCATTGGAGACTAACGCGGCATTGGAGACTAACGCGGCATTGGAGACTAACGCGGCATTGGAGACTAACGCGGCATTGGAGACTAACGCGGCATTGGAGACTAACGCGGCATTGGAGACTAACGCGACATTGGAGACTAACGCGGCATTGGAGACTAACGCGGCATTGGAGACTAACGCGGCATTGGAGACGAACGCGGCATTGGAGACTAACGCGGCATTGGAGACTAACGCGGCATTGGAGACTAACGCGGCATTGGAGACTAACGCGGCATTGGAGACTAACGCGGCATTGGAGACTAACGCGACATTGGAGACTAACGCGGCATTGGAGACTAACGCGGCATTGGAGACTAACGCGACATTGGAGACTAACGCGGCATTGGAGACTAACGCGGCATTGGAGACTAACGCGGCATTGGAGACTAACGCGGCATTGGAGACTAACGCGGCATTGGAGACTAACGCGGCATTGGAGACTAACGCGGCATTGGAGACTAACGCGGCACCGTACATTTGCAATTACCCATTTCCGCACCACGCCGCTGGACATTGGTTTAGGTTCATACACTTTACATTTTAATGTAACTAAGGTTGCGAAATGCGGTACCCGATACAACTTGTCGCCATTTGCCTCGTAAAAGTGCAACCACCCGAAGAATGCATCTGCTCTTTCCGAATAATTATTAATATTCGTATCATTTCTGATAACTAATCCAAGTTCCGACATCTCTGATTTTTTTGTGTGAAACGCTTTACGATACGTAAATGAGTATGCAACTTTGGCCATGTGGCCGATAAAAATCAATACATTCTGGCTCACATTGGTTGCCTAGGCCTAAAATCAACTCGGACATGTAAGTAGCATCGAATTTAGAACACTCTTCCATCTGGTAGCAGCCATTGTTTTATTTCTGTTTGTTACTGGGGTGTTATTTTACAACAGCGCAACTGCTAAGGTGAAATGCCGTCGGGAGCGCTCGGCCCGCTCCAATGTATAGTAGCGGCCAGGCTGCACCTCGAGACAAATCGGAGAATCGATCCCCGATCCCTGGTACAGTTCTGTCGCGTGGTGTCAGCCATTCCATGTGTGTTCAGCCACGGCCCACGGTTCAAGCAAGCGTCGCGAACCCACTGACAAATGTAAGCAGAGTAACGTATGCTGCTTATACGTGGGCGTTTACATACATGTTACTAATGCAGGTTAATGTATTGGTAACATGCTTCAGGTAATGAGTCACTAATACAGGGGTAAACCGGGGGGGGGGGGGGGGGACGTTTTTCGTGATCGGTCGGTGTGTTCGTGGGTGGGGCAGGAGGCCCCAGTGACCGCCGCTGGATCCGCGTCTGGCCATTGATGAGTGCAGCATTGATGTCTGCCTCTGATAACTGATGGTGAACACCGCTAGCGCGCACCGCTACTCACACCACCAAGAGCCTTTCTAATCTTCCTCGCCACCTCCCTCCAGCAGAAAACAGCACGTACCGTATCCTTTTATTGGAATGCCAATATAAGGGCCCTCAAATCATAAGGGAAGCAACGTGACTTTAGCGCCTGACCAGTACGATATGTTGCACCCCAAACACCCAGATAGTGACCTATGCACGCGCAATATCGATACACAGTGACAGTGCGACGCGCGCGTCACAGTTACAAATAAAAAAAATCACAAGCGTCCACCGATGATTCTCCAACGACAGAAATAATTCATTGGTCTTAGCTGATCTGCGGTGTGCAAGGAAGCTGACAGAGACAAGGGCCGGCCCCGTCCTCGGCCCGGGTTCCGGGTCCGGGTCCGGGGCGCGGCGGCAGCTGCCGGCCGGCCGGATCGGGCCGAACGCGGTCAGACCGCTGACCGGACCAGCGCCGCTCAGATCAGCAGCAGCAGCAGCCCAGCCCGGCGGGCGGTGCGGCGGCCGGAGAGCGGGGTCTGCGCAGAAGCGGGCGGCGTCGGTGGCGACGCTGACACGGCTGAGACGCGGCGGACGGGGCAGGCCGGCCAGCCTGGAATGACGCGCCGCGGCGCCGGCCGCTACTGGTCGTCCTCCAGCGTGTGCGTCACCTTGGAGAAGTCGAAGTCGCAGCCGAAGCCGCGCCGGAAGATGTCCAGCACGTCCAGACAGGTGGTCTCGAAGTGACTGGTAGCGTCGTACGAGTTGGAGATGAAGACCTGGGAGGCGGTGCCGTCCTCGACCGGCACGTAGTGGTCCGTCACCGTCAGGAACCTGTACGCAACATAACAAGCCCGCACGTGTCAGTCACAGCCGGCACTGGCGTTGGTCGGCGGAGCATGACCACTATCAAACACAGTTCAAACCAGAAGGAACTATTCCCAAGTGTTAAACCTTTGCCTTGAGATAATAACTCAACCAGCGATGATTCATAAACGGCGGCACGATGGAAAACGGCTTTACCGAACGTCCCAAGCTACATAAGTATATCATTTATCTGCAAAGCATATTTAGTTTAGAAAGGCTCCTACCCAGTGCCCGGCCGTTTGACCCTGCGAGTACATGACATTATACCCTGTGGATACATGCCAGCGAGAAGTCCAGCCGAGCATACTTTTGTTTGATGGGTCCGAGCAGGTCGAGACCGGGTTTGATCTCGGCCTCCGGGTTGTCCGTCTCGACGGTGGTGGACACCATGGCCACGAACCAGCCCTTGGCCGCCACCTGGTGTGTGTAAGACACCAGAGAGATGTAGATGTCTGCAACAGATGGCGACAGCGGTCATACATCCGGGCCTGAGAGCTGCACCGGCGATGCATCGCGACGTCGGTCAGTGGGCGATAGTTCCCATATGGAAAGATGGGGCTTGCCGATGTATGCATACCTATTGGGTAGTCCTATTGGGCATACCTAACATGTACCATGCGATTACGCCAACACATTAAACTATGCGCCGAAACGGGCGGCATTTGAGAATGAACATCACATGAACGATGAACAAAAATCAAACGGACGGCCCTCTTCAGTATGTCTCTTAAAGGCATACATTAACATGTGTAGAACACAAACCTGTAAATCGCATACAGCACAAGCCCGACATTAACATCAACAGGCTTGACAAGCCGGACAGTAACATCAACAAAAGCATAAGCCGTGAGCGATAGGAACCACAACATGCATTCTTTAGCTACCCTTTGTCCGATGCCACCGTCCAAGTGAGCGACCGAATCAGCTTGGCGGGAGAACCCGCGTACGGTTCGTTCGACAGGCGACAGATCTGATACGCGGGACGCCCGCTCCGTCCCACACGTTGACCGTTTCTGTGGAAGGTATGCGATGTACTCACCCGAGCTCCTGTTGACCTGTTTTTGCGGAATGATGATCTGGGTGGAGAGGGCGTCCTTGGTGTTGGCGATCGGGTGATCCAGCAGACAGATGCAGCGAACCACCTGGCCAGACTGCAAGCGACACACAGGTCATGTAGGTCAGGTCAGGTCAGTGGGCACGCATACAGGCCGGGTCAGACGACAAACACAGGTTCGGAGGGCTACGCAGGTCAGTTGACTGGCAGACCGCGGCACCAACGCCGTCCTGTGGCAAGGGTATCAAGACCAGCCGATGTGCAACCATATTTCACATTGTCAGTAAGGTCCAGCGCCATGCCCCACCTCGCCATGCTCTCACGAGGAGTCTCTTGCTGACAATGCGGATGGGTTTGATCTCAATGAGAACCATTGACACATATCAGACAAACAACTCGGCACGAAAGGTTTTCATCTAACACAGAGTACAGAAACCACGACAAACTTCGCGTCTGCCGTCAACCCTCTCCCAGAGTCTCCCTATGCCATGTGCATTTGTAACCTTGGCGATTTAGTAACCCTGTCCTTCCTTGGCTACCCTGGTCTCCCAGTCCTTGGTTACCTGGCCTCTCCTTACTTACCTTGGTGACCCTGTCGGGCACGTAGGTGGGGTCGCAGTAGACCTGTTTGCACTTGGCCACCTCTGAGCCGGAACGGACGCCAACGGCAACGCCGTTCTCCACCACGATCTCGTCCACCGGCTTATCCAGCATGTAGGTGCCACCGTAGATGGCCGCCAGTCTGCCGGGGGCGGGTCATAGGTCACAGAGGTCAGACGGGCAGGAGCACAGGCCAGACAGGTCAGGGCGTCCACCGGCTTATCCAGCATGTAGGTGCCGCCGTAGACGGTCGCCAGTCTGCAGCGGGGGCGGGTCACGAGTTAGACGGGGCACGGGTCACAGGTCAGACAGGGCAGACAAGTCACGGGTCACAGGTCACGGGCCATACCGGGCAGAGAGCACGGGCGGGTCGGGAATTAGGACAGAGGGCAAATGTCAGGTCAGCAAAGTTTCAGGTCAGGAGTCGGATCAGTGCATTCGATGAGAACAAGAATCGAGGCAGACGTCCAGACCAGGACAGAGCAGCTGCTTATTGGCGTCGGCAAACAGCACCTAAAGTGAGCAGCTGAAATTCAGCAACCATTCATGCAATCTTTGAAGCCAAGCATGACTGAGAGTCAAACAAACTCATTAAGTTTACACATCAAAACCCAAGCTGATCTCATCATTCCCGACCAATACCCCTGTCGTGACGAACGCCTTGCAGTGTGCACACAGCGCACGCTACCACGATCAGCTCTTCCAACAGTCCCCCCCCCCCCCCCCCCCACACACACACACACACACACACACACACACACACACACACACACACACACACACACACACACACACACACACACACACACACACACACACACACACACACACACACACACACACACACACACACACACACACACACACACACACACACACACACACACACACACACACACACACACACACACACACACACACACACACACACACACACACACACACACACACACACACACACACACACACACACACACACACACACACACACACACACACACACACACACACACACACACACACACACACACACACACACACACACACACACACACACACACACACACACACACACACACACACACACACACACACACACACACACACACACACACACACACACACACACACACACACACACACACACACACACACACACACACACACACACACACACACACACACACACACACACACACACACACACACACACACACACACACACACACACACACACACACACACACACACACACACACCACACACACACACACACACACACACACACACACACACACACACACACACACACACACACACACACACACACACACACACACACACACACACACACACACACACACACACACACACACACACACACACACACACACACACACACACACACACACACACACACACACACACACACACACACACACACACACACACACACACACACACACACACACACACACACACACACACACACACACACACACACACACACACACACACACACACACACACACACACACACACACACACACACACACACACACACACACACACACACACACACACACACACACACACACACACACACACACACACACACACACACACACACACACAACACACACACACACACACACACACACACACACACACACACACACACACACACACACACACACACACACACACACACACACACACACACACACACACACACACACACACACACACACACACACACACACACACACACACACACACACACACACACACACACACACACACACACACACACACACACACACACACACACACACACACACACACACACACACACACACACACACACACACACACACACACACACACACACACACACACACACACACACACACACACACACACACACACACACACACACACACACACACACACACACACACACACACACACACACACACACACACACACACACACACACACACACACACACACACACACACACACACACACACACACACACACACACACACACACACACACACACACACACACACACACACACACACACACACACACACACACACACACACACACACACACACACACACACACACACACACACACACACACACACACACACACACACACACACACACACACACACACACATACACACACATACACACACACACACACACACACCTGCCAGTAACACCTGCATAGTCGACCGGCGGCCTGCACCACCTGCATCCCTGGTGCCCCGCCGAGACCGTCGACTCCTCACCTGGCGAAGCCCTGCGGCAGCTCCCCCAGGCCGTACATCGGGTAGAGGAACGGCGACTTGCCGTAGCGGGCCAGCGACTCGCTGTAGAGCTTGATGCGGGTGATGGTGGTGCCCATCGGCTGGCTGATGTACTCGTCATCCCTGCAGCAGGGGCCGGCGGAGTGGCACGATCAGGACAGGAGCGACACCGTCCAGACACTCCCACCCGGCACACGACACCGTCCAGACACTCCCACCCGGCACACGACACCGTCCAGACACTCCCACCCGGCACACGACACCGTTCAGACACTCCCACCTGGCACACGACACCGTTCAGACACTCCCACCTGGCACACGACACCGTTCAGACATCGTTTAACGGTGTCTTCGTTAAGGTCATGTCAGACCCCGAAGGGCCATTGACCTGGCCCCAAAGGTCACCAGTTGACCTAGATGTTCAACACGGGATGCCCTTGGATTGTGCTTATGACAGGCAACACGTTACTTTTTACGGTGTCTCTCTATCCCTCTCCGTTCGGAAGTTATATTAAGCCCCCTGTACAATCGCTATTTTTGGACGTGGTCGATCTTAGGTCATTCACTTGACCTGGAAAGTCATCCGTTGACCTGCAACCTAAAAATCGCATACTGTTATATTCCTCTCATAACAGGCAACATGCTGGTTCTTACCGCATTGCTCCATGTTGCTTGGTTTGGAAGTTAACAGGGGGGGGGGGGGGGTTCTTTTTAGGACCCCCGTAAGGCGAAGGTGAGAAAAGGTCCCTGTAGGGCGATGGTTAAGATGAAAATACGGCACTGGAAGGCTTGAACAAGAGTTTAGCGATGTAAACGCCCGCCAACCAAATCGAACAGCTACCATTGCTCTTCGACACAAGCATTAGGCAGCCAGAGATTCGTCTCACGATAACACAGCCAGAGATTCGTCTCACGATAACACAGCCAGAGATTCGTCTCACGATAACACAGCCAGAGATTCGTCTCACGATAACACAGCCAGAGATTCGTCTCACGATAACACAGCCAGAGATTCGTCTCACGATAACACAGCCAGAGATTCGTCTCACGATAACACAGCCAGATATTCGTCTCACGATAACACAGCCAGAGATTCGTCTCACGATAACACAGCCAGAGATTCGTCTCACGATAACACAGCCAGAGATTCGTCTCACGATAACACAGCCTCCTGGCCGACGCAGGGTTTCCGGGGAGTAAAATATCGGAAATCGTCTGGTTCTGGTCACCTCACAATTCACATACACACGCAGCACTGCGGTTATGTGGTTAATTTGACCGCAAAGGGTATGGCCGCGACGCTATATGAGCCCGGGGTTCCTCCGAGACACACACGACAGGGCCCGCAAGGCAATGACGGCTGCTCAGGCTCCAATATAGACTGACCTCGCTCACTAAGCCAGCTAGCTCAATGTTAATGGCAGCCAGCACCGCCGACGAGGCCGCACAGTTGTCATTGCTTCCTAAATTAGAGGCCGCATGGTCGGAGTGTTTGGAGGTCATCGTCGCAAAACAAACTCAATTGGGAGCATGGGAAGAGACCAATTTGTGCAGCTGTCTTCCAGCTTAATAGCTGGAGCGCTGAACCAACAGTCGGCAGAGAGACAAATTATTTGACACATTTCGACAAACGACAGTGAATGATGGGGGGTGAAAAGGGTCCCGTGCAATTTAATGCGATTAAGATGATATTAGGGCTGATGGGCGCGACGACGGCGGAGGTCAATTGCGCCCCATGAGCATGTTAGTATCCATCGTTCTCCCTCGCCAAATGAGACACGTCACTACTACAACAGAGCCAGCAGCGGCCACGGACCTCCTCGGCGTCCCACCCTGCGATCAGACAGCGGTGGCGGCGGCCGACAGCGTCAGTCACGCCACCCGGCGGCCGCCGCACGCGCCGTCTCACCCACCTGTGCAGCGCCAGGGCGTGGCCGGTCACGTCGATCGTATTCTTGTCTACGCCGAACTTATCGAAGAGGGCGCTCATAGGCGAGTTCTTCGGGTCAAGGCCCTTCCAGGTGGTGGGGTCATCCTCCTTGAAGTCCTGGATGTAGGCCAGCAGGTTTCGGAAGCGGCGCTTCTCGAAGAGGCCCATCAGGTCGGAGCTGAGAGCCTCCCGCTCATCGGCCGGCACCTGGTGATGACGTCATCCGGGGAGGTAAGTCAGTTACGGGATGATGACGTCACCAGCGGCGGTTACGTCAGATGCAGGGTGATGACGTCATCAGCGGAAGTTAACTCTTGTCACAATCACCGGCCCGGCACGCACGCACATGCACTGTGTTATACAGCAGAGGTATGTGCAGTATCGTGATGGAGCGGGCTAGCGACGTCCCACACCTCAACAGCTCCCGTCTCACAAGGTTTTCCCACCGGCCCTGTGCCAGCTGGTGGGCGAGAAGTAAAAAAACTCGTGCAGGCTAACTGCGTTGTAATACGTGGAAACTTTGCAAGCAACATCTAATTTCCGGGATACGGAATGTTTCGCACTAGACCTACATCTCAGCAGATTGTCTGAAAAACCTCCCGAAATAAGACGCCTATCGGTGTGTGAAAGGTGACATACTTAGCAGAGTTCAATTCATTAGACTCCGGAAATCACCGCTGGTATTCAACCCGTAATGGTCACAGTCACAGTCTCAGTCACAGTCAGTCACAGTCTCAGTCACAGCCACAGTCAGTCTCAGTCACATTCAGTCACATTCAGTCACAATCTCAGTTTCAGTCACAGTCACGAGTCAGTCTCAATCACAGTCACAGTCACAGTCACAGTCTCAGTCAGTCACAGTCTCAGTCAGTCACAGTCACAGTCTCAGTCACAGTCACAGTCACAGTCACAGTCACAGTCACAGTCACAGTCACCGTCAGTCACATTCACAGTCACAGTCACAGTCAGTCTCAGTCACAGTCACAGTCACATTCACATTCACAGTCACAGTCACAGTCACAGTCACAGTCAGTCAGTCACAGTATCAGTCACATTCACCGTCACAGTTACATTCACAGTCACAGTCACTGTCACAGCCACAGTCACAGTCACGGTCCATTTCAGCCGTGCCGCGGTCCGCTCGTCGGGCCCGGTCCCAGCCGCCGCACCACTCGGCGTCGCGGGCGCCCGGTTCCGGTGATGTGAGCGGAGGCCGGGCCGCCGGGGTCGAGAGCCGCTGATTGATCTCTGTGCAGCGATCACGACCGGCGGCGGACCGCGGCACGCTCCGGTACAGGACGGTCAGCAGCCTTGTAATTTGGGCCATTTGCTGGACTTTTTGGGTCCAAAGAATTTTGCTCTCTTCATATTTGTTCAGGAAATTTGCTCTCTTTTCGCCTGATCTTACCGACATTGTAGTTAAAATATAACTCAATTTTCCTCACAAGGATTTAATATCTATTACAAATCAGGATTTTTTACTTTCCAAGTAAAATAATTAAAACAAAAATGAAAATCTGAACTTGCCTGACAATACAATTTTACTCTCCACCTATGGATTTTTACTCTCCCGGACCAGGTCATGAAATGAAAAATACAACACTAGGATGGTGACACCACCATCCCCCCCCCCCCCGCACGGCACGGCACGGCACACAGCTGGAGCGCCCGGTAACGCCACACAAGGACACCCCACCACAGTCACCGGCCGCCCAGGACAGAGTGAAACGTTACACCACGCAAACGTTACACCACACAAACATTACACCACCCACAGCACGCAACAACACATGGTCGGCGAGGAAAAATATTGCCGAGACTGCAGCGTTGGTTACGTTGATTTGTAATGATTTGTATTGACGGGCAGGTCGAGTTGGGTTGATTTAGTGACGGTGTCAATGGCCTAACGGTAATGTTCTAGACTCTCAAATTGAGGCAAGTCATTTCTGAGTAATATGAATAACGAGTGCATACAAATATGCATAGAAGCGACGTCTACACGAGAAAAAAAAAACAAGAACAATGTCAATAAATCAAATAATAATAATAATAATAATAATAATAATAATAATAATAATAATAATAATAATAATAATAATAATAATAATTATCATAATTACGATTTGTATTGTTGTTACAGGAAATGACCAGAATTCAAACTTCTAGCACTGTTTGTAACTATTTATCGTCATTGTCCTGGTCATCGCTGCTTTTGCTGCTGTTGTTATGTAACCTGATTAAGTGCTCGGTAAGGGGATCGCTCCCAGATGGCATCCATTGGACCGTAATGACGCTCGTCTCGGTATTGACAAATCAGCGGGCGGGCAGACTGCAGCAAGCCCCGCCCCGTCGGGCCGGGCTCGGCCGGACCGAACGGGGCTTGCCCGCCGCACCGCCGCGCTGCTACGCCCACCTTGGATATTTTGCCGCCCTTGAAGACGTAGCTGCCCTCGACGCTCTTGAACTCGAGGTAGCGGGTGACGCCCGTGTGGATGAGCAGCTTCACCAGCTGACCGTTGGCCATCAGGAACTTTGGGATCAGGTCGACGTTCCAGTCCCTGTCGGCAGCGGGCAGGGGCGGGCATATTGACCGTGTCGGGCGCGACGCGAGCTAAGCGGGCCGCCTGCAGCGTTATCGATCGCGCCACTTCCCCGGCGGCGGCTCTTTTACACGGGGACAGACACCGGCGGCGATCGCACATCGTCAGAGTACTCCCGCCGTGCGCCAGACGATCCGACCAGCCAGCCGGCCAGCCGGCCGTCACAGCTGACTCATGGGAAAATCGATACGGCAAAACAGAGTCCCAAGCCAGCAACCAACAACACGCACCACATCGCTCTCTCCTGAAACCAGTGGCCGCCGGCCCGCGTTTTTATCTCACAGAAAATCGCTGTCGGGACTCGAGAGCGACCAGTGGCGGCACAAAAACGGACAGCCGCGACCGACGCCGTGTGACGCCGCACGTGGCCGCAGCCCGGCGGCGTCACGGTCACGGCCGGCGGCTCGTGACGGGCCGCCGCCGCCGGGTGTCTGTGCGAGCGTGTCGGGCGGCCGCGGAGCCGAGCAGCTCAGCGACAGGCGGCCGGTGTCCTTCGGTCCGTAACGGGTCGGCACGATCTCGCCGTGTAACTAGGCGTGACCACGCCCTGGCTGGGTCGGCCCGGGGCGGGGATATGTCTGTATCGATTTCCCCGCCCCCTTTCCGCGGACATTAGCCGCGTCTCTCTCTCTCTCTCTCCCACATCCGGCCGCCTCTCAGCCGCCCCCGCCCAACCCACAGCCGCCGCCTCCGCCCCGACTGACCTGCCGCGTCCGTAGGACTCGTCCGGCTTGGGCAGGCCGAACTTCTCGAACATTTCCTCCAGAGGCGTGATGGAGGCCGACTCGGCGCCATAGTACTTGTTGCGGTCAATGTGCAGCACCTTCTTCCCCGAGACGGACAGCAGGCCCGAGAGGATGCATTCCTGCCGGAAAGAAGGCAGTCGTTAGGTAAAGATACGCCGGATAGCGATACATTGTAGAACATTACTGATACCTGGTGGTAGTTACAGCTTCCGAGCGCACCGACGACTTCCCGGTGCCTAAAGTATTAACACAATTAATTGGCCAAAGTTGTTTATGGAGAATGAGACTTGTGGACAATTTTCCAAGGTAGCTTTTTAATAAATGCCATTTAGTTGAAGTGCTTGTGCTTAAGTGTTGACTTTGCCCGTCAGCACATCCCACTATAGCATTGGTCAGGGACCAGCAGCCGCATTCAAAGTGGCATCAGAACAGAGGGCCAAGTCAGGGACCAGCAGCCGCATTCAAAGTGGCATCAGAACAGAGGGCCAACAATATCACCAGGCATATTTGTGGAGTGTTTGACCATGGTTCATGGTTGGCAAAGTTGCTGTTTGCCGGTACACATTTTGCACTCTTTTGTATTCTGATAGGGGCTGGAGGTCTCCAAATCTTGATCCAGTTGACAATCAAATGACATATGATTATTAATCATATCTGATTTGATTATGTTTATTTTCCCTTTTCGAAGAGTACGAAACATTTCAAAAGAGTATAAAAGAGTACAAAATGCATACCAGCAAGCAGCAACTTTGCCAACCATGCCATGGTTTGCGAATTACCAACCAATGGCTTAACTTCCAGCCTCCACACTTTTGGTGCATGCCATCCTCATGACTAAAGAACAGGGCAATGAACCAATGGTTAAAGAACAGGGCAATGGTTATTGTTGTTTATCTAAGATTCAAATGTGAAGAAAAAAACACATCTTCATTGAAGATCTTAGAAAACAAATCTTCCAAACAAATTGTAATGTGAGCAACTGCGGATATGTGGATGCAGCAACTAGTGGATCTTGAAGATTCTTCAAGATCCAATAGTTTATGCATCCACATATCCGCAGTGGCTCACATTGCACATTATAATTTGTTTGGAAGATTCAAAGACTTTAACTACTCATCAGCTTCCCCATTTCTTATTTGTTTATTGGTCTTTCAGGGCGTGCAAAGTTCTCATGCCATTTTGCAGCTCACTGCATGCAAGTGTGTGTTTACTTGTTTTCTGTAGTGAGTACTGCAGTGTTGATTGCAGCCAGAGTTATGGTTAGTGGAGAGTTCTATGTTCGCCTTACACAAAGGTTCAATGAAAAAATGTCACAAAAGTGATAGAATCAATCACTTTTGATTCAAACCATGTTTTTATTCAATCTCTGTTCATAATACAAATATATGGTGTTGAATCAATTATTACTCGATTTATTAAGTTTGTATTGATTCATTGAAATCGATTCAATCAAGTGAACACAAACTTGCATGCAGTGAGACACGATTTTTTAGTCTGCAAAGGAGTGAAAAAATAACCAGTAGTGAGACTTGCCCCACTTTCTAAATGCCTACCTGTGGGAAATGTTAACACATGTAAAAATGTTTCATCAATCATCATGGATCATCACAAAACAGCTAAAAAACTGCTTTCAACTCAATATTTCCTACTATGGTATCAACATGCTTTGAAGAAGAAAAAATCAATCATGTAAAACGTTGTGTGTCCATGATCTGTGTCCGGTAAGCTGAATGTAGTCTTGGAAAAGGTGGCTGGAAAACACCCATCTAGTATTGATGTGTGTGGTATAACTAGCGGTATGCTATGGCATTCAGCAGAACAAATGAAGACAAAGTTCAGCATTGACCTTGTCATGACATTCAAATTCATTGACCTGAAGTAAAGTAATATAAGCACTTCTACATTTTAGAGATAACACCGGAAGCACAGGTGGGTAGACATGATGACTACTGAACATAGGAGCACCCACATCTGACAAAGGAACAAGACTTCTTGGAAAACTTCATGCCAGTTTGTTGCTTGACCAAGTGTCATTTTAATATTTTGGAGTGGAATGCAATACAATAAATGTGGTATGATGTGAAAAGATTCAGATTGCCACATCTATGACAGTTAATTATGCTCAGATGAGTCAATTTAATATTTTCCTGGAAACAATCTCTATTGCTTTATATCCCATAATCACAAAGCAACTTACTGTACAAGGAGCACACAATACATGTGTATGCTAATGCCATACTGCAAGCATAATTATCTCAAATATTATATATATATATATATATATATATATATATATATATATAAATATATATATATATATATATATATATATATATATATATATATATATATATATATATATATATATATATATATAATACCAGAAATGAAGTAGGAGCAAAACTCTGTAAAAGGCATACCAGGTGAAAATGGAGACCAAAAAGTCAAATGTACCAGGATGTAAAAAGGATAAATATTACAATGAAATGTGTCAAGTCTTTCACCCAGAAAGAGCGAACAAAGCTAACAAACTCCAAATGCTACAAATGCTACGTGCTTCAGATGCTACTTATAAATGCTTACAGATGTTACAATTGCAAATATTTACAATTTAAAACAAGGGTCTGCAGTCAAAAATAGTACTTAGATTTGATAGTTTATGAGCAATCCTAAACAATTGTCTCATGTTGTCAATTGTATGTTCAGGCACTCAGCTAGGTTACCAAATGGCATAACTAACTGAACAAATGCATAAGCTGTAGGAAGCATGATGCCAGCAACTCAAAACAGTAGTAGAAAGCCATAGTCATAGGCATATCCTAAAATACAGTGGTACATACTTGTGGTACCACATTAGTTATTAGTAAATCCCTATAATATACCTACCAATCGATAGAGAATATCACGTTTAGTAACTATGGATGTCTTCCCAACACATTTTGCACTATAACTAATTATAACTTCAATAATTAATATTTCGCCGCTTCCGTCGCCTCTCGCCCGTCGCCAAACTTTGTTTACATGCCAGCTGACTGAGGTGCCCTTGATAATATTTCGTCGCCATAAATATAGTTCCTCCATATATGCCCTTCATTCTAGGGGGAAGGTGGGAAATCGGGTTTTTGGGTGGGGGAAGTGGGAAAAGGGGTAATTGGGTGGTGGGGAAGACAATAAATTGAATGGTTTAATAAATTGGTGAAGAAAATGTTGCAATTTGAAAATAGCATTCGAACACCGCTACTAAATTAAAGCTGCGGTATTTCATGCGTATTTTTTTGGGTAAATTAAAGCTGCGGTATTTCATGAGTTTTTTTTTTGGTAGATACAGAAGTTGCAAATCTAGAATAATTTCGTCGACCACTAAACCCTGTCACGCTCTCACTAAACCTCCGTTCCTGGCGGAGCGCAGGACTTGTATTTGAGACCGAAGGTCGGCCGCGCAGCGGCCGCCACCACGACGTGACTTTGCACGTCAATCACCGGCTCGCGAAATTATTTGGCGGCATTCGGGCCAGCAAAATCCATCTTTGAACACGGATGAACGACACAGCGAATATGACTAATCAACACTGAAATTCGCGCTTTGCAGTAACCATGATAGTTTGAAAAGAGAGCATTGTTTTGTCTCGTGACATCACAGGTTCTTTGCTTTCCTAGTGAATAATTGTTACTGGTCATTATTGTTGCTCCAATGATGTCAGCATTACCTTGTTCCCATGATGTCATCATTTCATATTTATCTTATGAAGTAGACTAACTGGAAACGCCCGCGAAACGCCAGCCTTGTTCAGATCATGGTGTTCATACACGTAGTAATGTCTGCGGTGAACACGGCAGGAGCGACACCGGGAAAATCATTGTTTCAACATAGTTAGGTTAAGATACATTCTAAATAACATAACAAATACAGAATAGTGTCTTCAAAGATGTGTAGTGACTAAATAGTGAAGTTTTGAAACATCTAAAATGTTAAGGGCGTCAAGTATGTATGACCTAAAATACTCCTGATATTTTTTTCCTGTCCAATGGCAATATCTAATGGATCCAATGGATAATGTAAGCTCCAATGAAATTGAAAATTGACCACTATTACTAATAAAGCATTATACAATGCACATTATGCACATAACGCACATAATGCACATTAGCAAAATGCAAATTAGCAACATGCAAATTAGCAACATTATAATCATATGTGCTATTTCCACTTTTCAGGATATTATGTAATGCTAGGGATAAAAAATAGGTGTGTTTATAGGACGATAACATGCCAAGGTACAGAACTTACAATTAGGCTTCAAAATATTTCTTTACTGCATTATTTGTCTATTTTTCACTAGACCATAACAATTGTTCAAGGAGCATTGCACTAGGGACATTATTGAATATCTAACATGCATTTTAAAATATGATAAGTCATAAGTCAAGCAGATATTGATAAATTTGAGGTTATTATGTTGTCATGAAAACAAGAATGTTCATGAAGAATGTGAATGGTCTTGATAATATTTAAGGGTTAAAATGGGAACATTTCCATAATCAAGTTTTGAGTGAGTGAAGGATATACTTCAAATGGTCTGCATTTTTATAAAATCAGAATAATGGTTGTGTATTAAACCTAACATAGGTAGCAGCTCAAGCTGCAAAGAGACGCCTGAACAAAGCAGTTACGCAAACAAAAGAAACTGTTCAATAACAACAAAGAGCACAGGCAGATTGTTGTCACAATTTTGATCTATTCAACAATATGTACTTAGAAGATGAAACAGGATTAACAGTAAACATATCTATATATATATATATATATATATATATATATATATATATATATATATATATATACATATATATATATATATATATATATATATATATATATATATAAATAAATAGCAACCATTCACAATGATGAACAAATATATAACAGCAATCGACTGAGCTTCTTATGAGTGCCCATTCATAACACAAACAGATATCTGTGCATTAAGAGTAACTCATCTATCATATGCAAAACAATAGAACAAAACTACACCTAAAATATCCTCTTCCAAAACCAGCCGGAGAAACGGAGGCGTAACATGCGCACCATTAAAACATGCTATTTAGAAAGTACACACAGCACATACCTTGAGACCAGTTCCCAAAACAATAGCGTCATATTCTTCATCCATGATTAATTACTTCACGGTAAAAATGTGCCTAGAAAAGATGATAAATTGTTCAGAAGGCAAGGCTGTTCCGGAAAGCGCAGCGGCCTCGCCCCCGAAGGTAAAGAATTCGTGATGCAGTGGCAATTGTGGCAGATGAGGAAAACGTAGCATATCTAGAGACATTTATTATATTTCACTAGTTTTCAGCGCTTTGCGTCGCAATTCCTCTATATTATCTTAGTAATTTCTCCAGTAGCAGCAAATTTACCGAAATTATTTGGAGAAATTGACAACAATCAATTAGGAACAAGCAGGTAAAATATAAAAACGTTCAGATACAGGTTTGGGCATATGCCGATTTCTCCACATAACTTGGTGTTCACATGGTGTCAGCTTGATATAACATAAGTCATAAATAATACACGTTATTTTTGTGTTTAAGATAAGTTTTCATTATATTGAATGTTAATAAGCATTGTACATCATCAACTGTACCCATGCTTGTTTCCAGAACGAGTCCGAGATATGCACCGTTTGTCGGGGCGGAGCTTATTTGATATATGTCATTTTGGGATAAATCGGAGGTCGTCGCTAAATAAGTCGCTAAAAAAGTCGCCAACTTCACGGACATCCGTACACCAGGGTAAATACGGTCAAAGAGGGACTGCTCGCCAGACTGCCCAGGCGTTTTATAGGAACGTGTCCCAATGCTGATCTCTTTGCCGATACGTACCATCAGTTCCGCACCAAAGTGAAGCTGTACGTCGCATTGTTGTAACTGATTTTGTGCTGTGTGTGCCGGATGTTTCGTTCATGTCATATTTTATATTATTTATATTTATATGATATAGGGTGTATTTCGTATATTTTAACATGTATTTGTCTTGTAGATTTAGGTAATTTGACATTTTGACTTCGTCCATCATTGGGGTATCCCGTCGACGATTTGTGCAAATAAACAAACAAATATATATATAGGTAAAATTACAGTACCCTTCAAAATGTCCCTAGTGATGGCCCTTCACCTGTTGATGCCCTTGTCAGAAAATGCGGTATGCTTGAAAAAAATCTTGGCTACGCCCCTGGCCCAACCTTTGTATGAATGCAATTGTATCCTGCCACACTGTCTTGCAAACCTTTCTTGATGTCAACGAGATTGAGGTCCTAAATACTACTAAATACTCAATACACTTGCAATCCTAAATCCTTACTAACTCGGTTACGGTGCGAATGTCGGAATGTACGATTCCCAGGGGCGTAGTTGGGGGGGGGGGGGGGGGCAGTCACTTGTTGATTTCAGCAGCGACTTCGTTCTGCCTTCTTATTTTTGACCACATCTAACACATAGCCCTCCTCTCTTCATTGCTTTTTTATTTCTTCTTCCATTTCCTAGCTGGGAGTGCTGCGACATTGTCTCTTTTGTTCTCTGATGGTGAGGTGATGTGCGTCGCTGGGATCGAGGGCGGGGGCACTCCTGGTCAAGGTTACTGTACTAATAAATAGCTCCTGGTCACCTGTTTATAGGTGGCGGCATAGAAGAAGAAAAAATCACTCGCTGACGGTAAAAACTTGCACGGAAATGCTTTCCAAAGCTCATGCTATAAATCGTCACGATGTATTTATAAACCATCACTGAGCTTCGGCGCGCTGTTGGTTTTACACCAGTGACGTCATATAAATATTGTAGTAAAATAACGCTAGAACCACTGTTGTGTTCCAACTACTACGACCCACGGTAAATAGAATCTACGACCTTGGTATTTTGATTTGCGGAATTTGGTTCTTTTGTATTATACCAAGGCCCTAGATACTGTATTATACGGCCCTGGTCACCCGTCACGGTACTTAGAATACGCCCTGGTTCTTGTGCTTGCCGCACTGACACAGGACAAAGGTATATATCGCCTTGGACAAAGGTATCGTATGGTATTGTCCTTTAATTTCTTAAATAAAATAACAAAAAGTTGTATGCATTGTGTTTGGTTTCAAATATGTTTTATTGTGCCATACATGGTTATGCAATCACCACGATCACAGACTCAAAAACACGGTAGAGATAATTTCATATTTAACAGTCAGTCTGCAGTCACAATTATTTTACCCTGGTTGCAATGCTCAGAAACATCAAAGTTACACTATTGTAGCACTGCATAATCCTGGCCAGGAGGCCCATATTATTCTTGCTTTCTATTTCTCTTTTTCCTACTCTGGCTGACACTAATGTGATGAGCCCAGTGACAATTGTCATAGACTCATAATGTATCAATATGCTACCCTTGGGCGCCATGTGACCTTCGTTGTCGGAGCGCCCCTAAACCCCAATAAAAAAAAAAATATATATATATGCTACCCTGACCATCCCAACACTTTGACTTAGGGTAGGGTAAACTGCCACAACAATAATCCAACATGTCCTAACCTCAGACCTTTTATGCTATCAATGTAAATGTAATGTAATGAATCTAAAAAAATTGACTCACTAAAGCACTGTATCAGCATCATCTGAGCGCTGTTTGGATACACAGTAGTAGCGCTAGTAGCGCTTTCATTCTCCATGGCAACCAGGCATCAGCCAATGAAAAGCCAGAAAGGGAATATGTTCTGGATTTTCATTGGCTGACGCCTGGTTGCCATGGAGAACGAAAGCACTACTAGTGGGTGTCCGAGCAGCGCTCTGTTTTCTGATAGCATGAAAAGTCAGAGGTTAGGCTGTGTCCAAAGATTGGACTTTCACCCTATTGGAGGATGCCACCATTGCTGCTGGGGATGGAAATGGATTTGTGCTTGAATCAAGGGTGCCACACCACTTCCTGATTTTGTGTGTGTGTGTGTGTGTGTGTGTGTGTGTGTGTGTGTGTGTGTGTGTGTGTGTGTGTGTGTGTGCGTGTGCGTGTGTGTGTGCGCGTGCGCGTGCGCGTGCGCGTGCGCGCGTGCGTGCGTGCGTGCGTGCGTGCGTGGAGCAGGGTCCTAGGATTGCTTTGGAGCTTGGGTGCGGAATGGAAAATTATGGCTAAAAATAAGCATAAAGAGTGGAAAATTCAACCAAAAACTAATGTATTCAGCTTTATCAATGTCCAATTACCGGCTCATCAGCATTAGTTATTACCTATGCCAATTTTGACCTGTCTCCCTGTCTTGTCCTATCATTACATCCATAAATCAATATAGAGTTCAAATTATCCAATACATTTTAGAATAAGGAGTTGAAAATTAAGAGGAAAACTTGGGAAAAGAGTGAAAAAATAGTATCCATAGGGCGTTGTTTTCCACCCAAATTTTCCAATGCTAGGACACAGGGTAGGTGGGTGGGTGGACAGAGGCATTCTGAAGTCAGTTCTTTCCATGCATTGCCTGTAGGCCTAATGTTAAAATGTTAAAATATTGGGGAGGACATGTCCCCCCCCCCCACTTTGGGGGACCGGGACCGGATGTATATCTGTATGGAACACTACCTGCCAGCACCATATGCACACCTGATGTAACTGCATTTAAACACATGCTAGACCAGGATATCAATGATTACACTTATGTAGGTTGATTCTCACTTGGTAATTGTGCTTTATCTGTGTAAAATGGATGTTCCTCATTGAATTAGGTATCAAGAAACTTGTTATTATTCTGTTGAATTTTGTGTTAGGAGACACACATCTCCAGTCAGTTTCTCCCATATATTTTTGCAACTTGTAAGCGATCCATGCCAACTGGCGTGTCTTTTGTGTCCAGGGTTCCCTTTGTCCAAAATCTCCTGCAGCCAAATCCTCCACAATTCCTCTCCATAGACGCTTAGGAACCTAACCAGGTAAGCCTCTGATGCCCATAGCTTGAATATCTGTGTGATGACATATTTAAGCTGATGTTTTAGGATCAAAGCAAACTCTTACCATCTCCTGGCAGTGGTATGTGTTACAAATGTTCAAGTAACACATTTTCTTGGAATATCACATAAAATTACCTGGGCATAGGGTAAACAACCATAATGCCAGGCATGTCATATCACCAGACTTCATGTTATTGGCAATGTAGACGATACCTACACATTAAAGAAAGCCAATAGGATGAGAAGTCTGGTGTTTGGACTTATGATGGTTGCTTTATCCTATATTAACCCGCAACTTACTGGGGGGGGGGGGGGGGGGGGTTGCAATAACTCCTAAACCAACACTAGTATCGTCACCAATCTTTCAGTACCTTCGTACCAGTGTTGGATTTTTCATTTCATGACCTGGTCCTGGATAGTAAAAATCCATAGGTGGAGAGTAAAATTGCATTGTCAGGCAAGTTAATATTTTCATTTTTGTTTTAATTATTTGACTTGGAAGTTTAAAAATCCTGATTTGTAATAGATAGTAAATCATTGTGAGGAAAATTGAATTATATGTTAACTACAATGTCAGTAAGATCAGGCGAAAAGAGAGCAAATTTCCTGAACAAATATGAAGAGAGCAAAATTATTTGGACCCAAAAAGTCCGGAAAATGGCCCAAATTCCAAGGCTGTTCGTGCACATCAATTCTACACATGTTGGCAAAAGGAAAAAGATGAGGTTGTCATAGGTCAACCGGGAATGACGTCAGAGATACGTCATGTTCTTCGGTTTTTGTTTACAAAATATTGGTTGGCGGAAAACGCTGTGAAAGGTACAATGTTAGAGATAAATGCAATTGTCTTAAATCAAATTACTGACAGTAGACAGGGCTACGAAACTGCTATCTCGGATCTTTGACTTTTTTTTATTCAAAATTTTGAGAAATCCCAACAAAAATAAATAAACAATATTTTCAACAAAAAATCAGAGTTATCAAAGAACCGGAATATATGTGATCGAGACATGTTCGGTGAATATGTGTACCACATTTGAAGTCGATATCTTCAAAAATGACTGACTTTTGACCTTTAACCCTCGCCCTACGGGGAGGGTCCTGACAGGCCCCCCCTGAGTTTTTTTTAAAAATAACTTTTGACACATGGGGTGCACTTTGCTGAGTTTGTTTGTAGCCGAGTTTACAACAATTATACGTTGGCTGTACAAATTTAATTGAAATTGGTCAAGAAGTTTGGGAGTTAATAATGTTTTGATGACGTCATGTTGGTAAAAAAAATGAGAAATATTGGGAAAATCGTAGAAAACAGAGTTTTAAAGCAAATTGCAAACACAATTCACCAAAGATGTAAAATGACATTCTCTTTAACATGGCAATCTTTGATTTTCAAAATTTTGGGTTTTTGACCCCTATTTTTTTTGTTTAAATCCCCACAAAATCAAAATTTTCAAATATTTTAGAAAAACCGGAATATATGTGAGAGAACTGAGTATGGGCAATACCCATACCAAATTTCAAAGCAATATCTTCATTTTTGACTGAGTGATAGCTTCCTAAGTGTAAGAAACTGATTACGTCATTTAAAAAAAAGTATTTCTGAGCCAAAACTGGTCCAGGAACATGCCTTTGTATTTACATTTATCAATTTCTAATTTTGAGGTTTTCTGAAGAGCAAAATCGCTGTTCTGGACGTGGTAAATCCGAGGTCATTCACTTGACCTGGAAGGTCACCCGTTGACCTGAAACCTAAAAATCGCATACTGTTAGATTCCTCTCATGACAGGCAACATGCTGGTTCTTACTTCTTACCACATTGCTCTAAGTTGCTTGGTTTGGAAGTTAACAGGGGGGGGGGGGGCTGTCAGGCCCCCCCCCCCTAGGGCGAAGGTGAAAAAAGCTCCCGTAGGGCGAGGGTTAAATGACCCAAATCGACCACCTCTCACTGCATTACTATGCATAAAAAATGAATTTCCGTTTTTTTTTTGCTTTTTACTTCTGTTTATATGGAACAAACAATGTTCTAATGTACTTTTTCGCGTTCTAGACGGAACATGAACCCATAAACATGCGTTACAACTCCTAACGGCCGTAATCTGCAGTTTGACCTCGTGACCTCGGATGACCTTGACCTGACCCAAGGTCATAAGCAGCTTAGAATGTTACTTTGAAGTGTCAGACACATGAATCATACAGATTTATCGACTGCTTATGCGTTTAATATCGCAATTTTGCGCGACAATTCCATCCATGGAGCCCTTTTGACACGGTCAAACATTTTGTACTTGACCTGACCTGTGACGTCATCGGTGACACCGAGGTCAACAATATTAAGTTTCCCTCGATACATTTCACAGGGCTATCGAATGTCGTTTGAATTTGTACAATCGGTCCAGTAGTTCCGGAGATCCTAAGGGGGGGGGGGGGGGCAAAAAATACCCCCCCCCCCAGTAAGTCGCGTTATAAAATATACCCCAGTAACTCGCGGGTTAACATATTGTGTAATCAATATGAAATATTAATATTCAATATCAATATTCCTAACTAATATTCAATGCTAATTTTGACTGAAACTCATTTGCAGAATTTTTGTTTTACAACCTCCTGTTACCACATCTTAAAGAAGCTGAAATGTAGTGACATAATTTGTATTGGCTTTGATTCAGAAGCTAGGTACTATCTACTCATTGGGGAGCAGTGTCAGAAAAGTGGTTCCACGATCTAAGTTCGCGGAACAAATTTTTCGTCAGCGATGGAACACATTTTGTAATGCGTATACCAGTAATTTTTTCGTATTTTTTTATACGCGTTTCTACACAACCTATTTGCATATATGTCAATATGTGCATATACTATGATGTGGAAAGTTTATGAATCGTCAGTCGTATTTCCTGTACAGATATGGTCTTGGCGTCAGTCGGGTACCGAGACTCCTGAGGCCTGTTCACGGGGTCTGCGGCCGCCGCGGCTCCCGCGGCCAAAAGGGCGGGGCTTAATCGTCAGCCAATCACGAAAGAGCAGATCCGGGAAGAGAGACTCCGTTCTGCGGCTCCTGCGGTTGCTCGGGAGCACCCGCAAAAGAACTTCGACATAAATGGCGCGCGTCTGACAGAGGTTGCGCACTGTTTTGTTGATATCGCAGCTCACTGGCGGTTGTTTGACCAAAAATGACAACTCGTAGTGACTCGTAGATATTCATGTAGTTGAGTGGTTTTGAAAAACATTGAGGGTTTTCATGAAATTGCCTATTCGTTGCGAACGCTACACGCGCCATTTATCGGACGCCATCAGCGGCCGCAAAAGTGTTCAAAGTTGTTCAAATTAAGCTCCGCCTCCTGGCCGCGGGAGCCACCCCGTGAACAGGCCTCCGGGTCGTATGTTAAAAAAGGTACCTTGTATCGTTGCGTATGCCCAGTTTCCCATACGTATATGGGAAACTGGGTTCAAGTCTCAGTACTGCCGTCTTTTTGCATAACGTGTTTTTAGTGTCCATGGCCTCGATGACATGGTATCGGTGGCGGGGTTGTAACCTGAATACGCAAACACTTTTTGGGAGGTTTTAAAAAGTTTTAGGTTTATTTTTTTTTGGGAAAAGTACCAGTTTTCCTTCCCTGAATCACTGCAGCAATTTAGGATGTTGGGAATTTGGAGGTTCCGCCCTACGTCTCTTTTTTACAATTTGTGTCACATCACTGTCACGTTCCGGCCATTGTTCGGAAAGGCAAATATCAGTATGCTAGTCAGCCATTTGCACCCGCAGACTAAAACAAAAAGATTATTTACAGTCAAAGTTTTCACGGAACAAAACTTCCAAAAGTTCAGAAAAATGGAGAAACGGACCACTTTTCTGACACTGTTGGGGAGTAGTGCTATTTGATGATATTCATAGTTACCCTAAATTATTTGTGTATTCAGATAATGGTTAAATTTCCAGCTAAAAGGAATGCCAAATTCACTGTTTCTGTTCAAGATTCACTGAGTTAGTTGAATCCCAATTTAATTTAAAAAAAATCACAAAAGAAGTTTCAGCCCTCAGGACATAACATTTAATTTGTTATCAATATGTATTGAAAGGTGGCTGTCTGGGCAAATATTGAAAATTGACAGTTTCAGGCTTCACCTCATAGTTTTGATGCTCAGATGTTGTGACAGTCTCAGCCAAATTGTACCTAATTGTTCTAGAAATTGCAGTTGTATTTCCATGGATAGCAGATACATAATGTGTTTATGTTTTCATCTGTATCATCTTTTCTGTATGTGTAACCGCCGACAGGTGGCGCCACCTAGCTAGCAATGAGCTTCAATAGGTGGTGCTGGTGCTCGTATTCGTGCCACGCCGTCATAAGAGATGGCGTTCGCGGCTGGCCACGTTGAACGGACCAGTCGGATGACACTTGTGGCGCTACGCATGTGTGTCAGACATAATGTACACATGGTGTCAGAATGTAATGTGAACGGAACGTGCCAAGGTCGTGTCCGCAAAGAGTAAGCTATTGACATGATTTGAATGCTTTGTATTTCAGTTGTGACCATGATGTATAACGAATGGGAGTTTTGTTTGTGCGTTTACTGATTCGTGTTTATTGTTATTTTCAGGTTTTACGTGTTGAATATAGCGGCATCACAGAAAAGGCGGTTTTCGTAGTAGTTAGATCGAGCCGTAGTTAATGCAATGGCTGCTACAGAAAACTCCCATTCGTTATACATCATGGTCACAACTGAAATACAAAGCATTCAAATCATGTCAATAGCTTACTCTTTGCGGACACGACCTTGGCACGTTCCGTTCACATTACATTCTGACACCATGTGTACATTATGTCTGACACACATGCGTAGCGCCACAAGTGTCATCCGACTGGTCCGTTCAACGTGGCCAGCCGCGAACGCCATCTCTTATGACGGCGTGGCACGAATACGAGCACCAGCACCACCTATTGAAGCTCATTGCTAGCTAGGTGGCGCCACCTGTCGGCGGTTACAGTATGTATAGATGAGCTGTTTTACTGTAATCCACTTCATGCCCATGGTGTACAGAACACAACTGGGAGCCTACTTGTGTTTATGTCCAGGTTATTTGCTGTGTGAGAACCCGCTGCACTGGCTTCTTAAATTGTTTATATATTATGTCTTGTATTTGAAGTAGCATCATAGAAGTTTTACACAATTTTCTTCATTAGAAAATGTATCATTTTATAAGACATTATGCATCAGTCAGTTACGTTGTAAACTACCTTGTATTTTGTGTGTTGTTTGGCAACGGGAGTGTAGAACGTTTATCTGGTGTAAACAATGCTGGAATCGCCTTTTCAGAATGTATGATGGCTCATATACTGCCACCACAGCCTGATGGTCCAACACTTCAAGAAACGACTGAGAAGATTGTGAATGAATTGAAGTCTAGGGGAAACTTCGATACATTCAGAAAACACTGTTTAGCAGATGTAGATACAAGGGTAAGAATACTGTGCAATACTTATCCTTTTCTTCTATTCCATCCAATACCTAGGAGACTTAGGAATATTTTCCTCACCGTCAAGGGGTTTGATTTGTTTTGTGCAGTAATAAACAGTTAATTTCATTTCAGGTATACATATTTATGAACAGCCTAAATATAAAATGCCTAAAATCACTTTATGCTGTTTAATTAAGCACGATGTCTTAAATATAGAATAGGATAGGGCACCTCCGATTAGTAAGGCGAGACAAATAGGCTGAATGGAACGGAAATTCGAAAAACCTACTCTTAAACTGACAGTCCACAGTGAAAGCACCCAATGGCTCAAAATGTATCTGAATTATGCCACTTTGTGGATGGTGCTCATTACAACCTTCCATATTTGTGATGTCTATGACATCACAAGTCACCATGTTTTCCCTGCAACCAACAATGATGCATGGTTATAGGTAGGGCTGCGGAGTCGGAGTCGGTCGGAGTCGGTGATTTCGGCCGGAGTCGGAGTCGGCAAAATTTTGCCGACCCGACTCCGGCTGCCAGGTCATGGGCAGCGCAATTTTTTTTCCTTCTCGGGTGCATTTTATTGAACCACCGGTGGCGATGACTAAAAATAATGCCCCTTCGACTTTGCTTCCTTCGATTCCCTTGCCATTTAATGATCTTCAGTCATGCTAAACACTCGTTTCAATCGTGTAACATGGTGGGCGAAATCGAACCTAGGGTGTGTCATCGGATGCAGATCGAAAATTCCACCCCAAGAAATCTAAACAACGATCACGATAAATCAAGTTGCAGAAGAAAAACTGTTAAAAGTGACGTATAGCTTGCTCAGGCGAGTTAACATTCGCTCTACGGGGATCTTTTCTCACTTTCGCCCTACGGGGGTGGGGGGGGGGGGGGGGGGGGTCGTCCTAAAAAGACCACCACCCCCCCCTGTTAACTTCCAAACCAAGCAACATAGAGCAATGCGGTAAGAACCAGCATGTTGCCTGTCATGAGAGGAATCTAACAGTATGCGATTTTTAGGTTTCAGGTCAACGGGTGACCTTCCAGGTGAAGTGTATGACCTAAGATCGACCACGTCCAAAAATAGCGATTGTACACGGCGCTTAGTATAACTTCCGAACGCAGAGAGATGGAGAGACACCGTGAAAAGTAGCGTGTTACCTGTCATAAGAAAAATCCAAAGGAATCCCATTTTGAGCATCTAGGTCAACTGGTGACCTTTGGGGTCAGGTCAATGACCCTTCGGGGTCTGACATGACCTTGACGAAAGGGCAGCTTGGTCACGAGCTAAAAGTCGTATACACTTCACATTTTTATAGGATACATATAATTATTGTAAACTCGGCTACTGAAAATTTCAGCAAGATGCGCCGCATGTGTAAAAAATTATTCAAGAAAAATCCCAGGGGGTCGTTTTAGGACCCCCTCCCCTTAGGGCGAGGGTTAAACGTCGTGCAATTCATGAACTATATATTTACTTATTAGTGTGGTTCCATGTGGTTGGTAGGGTTGTCACAAGACCTGACGACTTCTCTTTTTTGGACTAATGGAATCTTGAAAAATAAAATGTTATGGTCAGACAATGACTATTTCATTTAACTGCTATATTTTCCATTCAATAAAATCCAATTTTGAAACGGGTAAAGTAGCTGCGGTTGGTCACGTCGTGTCCCCGTTGTCAATAGCTTCAGCCAATTAAAGGCCGGAGTCGATTTCGGAGTCGGAGTCGACTCCGGAGAGTCGGAGTTGATTCCGGAGGGTCGGAGTTATCTGAAAACCGATCGACTCTGAAGCCCTGGTTCTAGGGCATTGCTGCTCTGAGAGACATATTGTACGATAGGGTGGATGTGTTTTTTTAAAGAGAAGTACCAAGTTCCAGGTCTACACCTGCTTCTATTCATATACTTTTATGTTTGTTTTACTTTCTTAGCTAGGAATGCCACAATTTTCTGTGGTGTTTTCTGGGAATGTAAGCTTTTGTGCATTGTTATGATAGAGGGTGGGGGCATTCGTGGTCTCCTATTCAGAGTTGGTGGCAAGAAGTGCACTCTGCACTTTGCTGCTTTTGTTAATCAGAGCTTCACTGCGATAGCAACATGCATTCTTGCTGATTGAGAAGTCTATGAAATGAGTGATTTATGAACCCCCCCCCCAAAAAAAAACTCAGTACAAAACAATGATGAGAATCATACATGAATCTCAAATTCAGTTTGGGAAGCTGATGTATACCAGACCTCTTCCCCTCTCACAGGTAAAATGTTCCCCCTGGGCTAGGCTAGACTCCCACCTCTTCCATTGATGTTGGTAATTGACCACACCAACCGTGTGCCATTCTGTGCTGTGTGTGTGCTGTGTGTGTGCTACAGCCGGCCTACCAGAACCTGCGGCAGCGCGTGGAGAACACGGTCACCACGTTCCTGGGCAAACAGAGATGGACGCCCGACCTCAACAGGAACCAGCTGCGCGAGCGGCTCCGCAAACACCTTTCAGAGTGAGCACATACAGATGCCTAGGCGGCATCGCCTCACCGCCACACTGTGTCTTGGAATGTCATGGGTGTGTCATGCCTGTGTCTCATTGACTAAAGATATTCATACAAAAAACGACCACACTTCGAAACCGCCAAATGTTACATTTGTACCAGTCAATAACACTTCACCTTTGAACAATGCCTTTATTTACTATTTATTCTTATTTTGGTTTCATTTATTTATTCAGCAGATCACCCATGGGTTGGCCCATTGACGGATAGTCGCATATCTATACCTACAAAGACACATGCAAGCACACAATAAATACACGGATCTCACTCACTGTCTAACAAGTAAAGTATCGCAATATATGACCTAAGTAGTGCTACGCGGGGAGCGGATAAGCCACTGTCGTCAGTTTCTTCGCATAAACCTTGGCTTGTATCTTGATTTGGAAGATGATTCTCTAAAAATGTCTATCTGGTCATTCTGATGTAGGAATTCGTTCATCTTTCGCGTCATTCTGCAGAACAAACCATTCTTGAGTCTCCACACGGGCAAAAGGGTCAGCGAATAAATCTCAACGTCGAACTGAGCGGGCTGGGACAGCTAAGCCAAACCAGGATCGCAAGGAGATGGAGTCAATTTTGTGCTTGAAAATACGATCCACATAGACCAGGTCATGCTGGGTACGTCTGGCAGCCAAAGAGGTGAAGGAGTGTGCTGAAAGTAAGCTGGTGTATGAGAGCGACTCCGAATTTACGCCTGAATGCACTGTCAGCCAAATAAGGAATGTGTGTTGTATCCGTTTGCCAGGTCTCGATTTCTGGAGATTGGTGTGGACCGTATCGTGGACCAGGTGGTCGACAGAAACATCTACACCACCTACATGCCACAGATCCAGCTACTAGTCAAGGAAATGCTGGATATCAAGGATGAGACTGAAGGTATGCTGGACAGTTGTATTGTTGCCGTTTGTGTCTAGGTCGATCTTTGCAACTGTGACTATTTACAGACACCTGTGAATGACCAATCGATAATCTTACAGTTTGCTGTAACTTATTGACTTAAGAGGCGTTTTACTTAAATTTCGAAAATGTTGTGTGACGCGGACGTTGGATATCATATCGGTATTGGCAACATTTTGTTGTACTTCGATCCAAGTGCACGAAACCCTCCGTTGCCATGATCACCGCTAGAACGTCTGTGTTGCACCCATGCACGCCTGACCGCTGACACCCCCGTCCCCTCCCACCCCGCAGACAAAATCGACGACGACGTGGAGATGGAGGAGGCGACGCCAGCGCCGGAGACGGGCGGCAACACCTTCGGCACGTGGGCAAACCAGTTCCACGCGCGGGTACCCGAGCCGCGCCCGGACGAGCCGGTCGCAGCCAGCAACAGCTCCATGTCCATCTCATCAGCGAGCAACGAGTCTGCGGCGGGCTCGGCCAGTGAGGCAGACAGCCCCGACATCCGCGCACAGATGAGCCCGCTGTCCGACGACGGCAAGCAGGGCTGGGGCTCATTCCTCGGCAAGGCGGACGGGCTTGACTTCAGCGGGATCATGAACCGCGTGGGTCACATGGACCCCGCCATCGACCAGATGATCAAGCTGGAACTGGAGACGGACACCCGAGAGGCTGAGTCGTCTGCGCCGCCGGCGCAACGCAGCGGCTCCAGCAACTCCAACATGTCTCTGGAGGGGGAGGAGCCGGTCGATCTGCAGTCGTTCGTTGGCCCTCCGGAGGGCGCCGACAGCCAGGACGGCCACCGGCGCGACGCCGACCGCGAGCCACCGCGCCCACCGCGCGACGAGCCGGACCGCGGCGGACGGGGCGACGCCGAGCCGCGCGGCGGCCGACACCCGTCAGACGAGGAGCGACGACGACGCGAGCGGGAGCGGGACCGTGACCGCGGCCGCCGCGAGCGTAGCCGACACGACGACGAACGCAGTCGGCACGGCGACGAGGACCGGCATCGACGTGACAGGGACCGCGATCGTGACCGGCGGGACCGCGACCGGGGGGACGATCACGAGGAGCAGCGCAGCCGGGGCCGGCACCACCAGCGCCGTGACCGCGACGACGACGACCTGCCCGGGCACCGCGGCCGCAGCGGCGGGCACAACCACGGCGGCCGCGGACACGGGCGGGACGACGATCGCGGCGGCGGCGGCGGTGGCGGGGGTGGGGGCGGCGGTGGTGGTGGCGGGGGCGGAGGCGGAGGCGGTGGCGGTGGCGGTGGCGGTGGCGGTGGCGGTGGCGGTGGCGGTGGCGGTGGCGGTGGCGGCGGCGGCGGCGGGTCCGGACAGCGCTACCACGGCTACGGGACCGGCAGGGAGCGGCCGGCTGGTGCCCAGGGAGAGCCGGTAGATGGCGTGGCCGCCGATGTGTTTGTGGTGGAGAGTGGAAAGGAGGCGGAGACGGTGCCTGTGTCCGTGAAAACGGAATCAGGGGAGGTGGGGAAGACGGACGCGACGAATGAGGGAGAGAGGACAGTGAAAAAGGACACTTCGAGGGAAAGGGATAGGAAGGACACGCCGAAGGAGGCAGACAGAAAGGCGACGTCAAGGGAGAGGGACAGGAAGCGGAGTAGGTCGGGGTCCAGGAGGAGGGAGTCGTCATCAGCGCACAAGAAGTCTTCGAGAAGACGCGACAGGTCGTCGGAACGAAGGTCGTCGTCCAAGAAGAGTGGCTCGTCGTCTGAGAAACACTCGGACAAGAGCAGAAAGCAGGTGTCTGTAGAACGATCGTCAACGAATACTCCGTCTTCGCGACCGACTTCACCGTTGGAAAACAAGTCATCTTCATCATCATCTAAAACACATTCAACAGAATCTGTGGCGAAAAACAAGATCGACTCGGATAATTCGTCTCCTGAAGAATACATCAAGTCTTCAAATTCAACCAAGCCATCATCTTCATCAGAACTTTCCTCCTCAAAGAAGTCCGAATCATCCAAATCTCGCACGAGTGATTTGAACGGCAAACTGCCCAAATCAGCTGTGGTGGCCATCGGAAGGCCGTCTAAAAGCACGAGAAAGGTCAAACAGCCAAGCAAATCATCGTCCTCTTCCGCCGGCAAGTCCCTCGCCAGTAGCTCCACGAAACCTGAACGGTACGCAAGCAAGTTCGATTCCGGCAGCAAGGCGCCATTGAGCGCCAAGGATCGCATGGCCCAGTTGATGGAGAAGTACGCTCCATACTTGAAGGACCGTTTCCACCGCCCGGAACACACCTCCAAACACAAACCAAAGCCGACGCTGCCACAGAACACATACATCGGCGAGCGCGAGCGGCCGGCCTCTCCGTCGTCTCGCTCGTGGGTACGTCACCTGCGCCAGGCGGTGGCCGAGCCTGACACGCTATCCGTCAGCTCCGTGGACACAGCCGACCTCTCCGACTTCGACGACCGTCTCGAGATGGAGCTGGAGCTGACTGAGCCAGAGCAAGCCGCCCTGTTCCGCATCGGCTGGCGCCCGGTCGCCGACGATCTGGCCGACGTCGATGACGACCTTCTAGCTACCGCCGCCGAGGACCTCGTCCAGGTGGTCGACCTCTGCGATGAAGTCGAGAGCGTCGACTCTGGCTTCAACCGGTCGGACGCCTCGTCCTCGACGTCGGCGGGGTCGAGGCTGCCACCGGCGGTAGTCTCGCAGGAGCCACCACTCATCGACCTCGAGCCACCGCCTGTGGCCCGCCGTCGCCGGCAACGTAAGGTCGACTACATCTCGCTCAACTCTGGGCTGGACGGGGAGGACAAGGCGGCCGAGCCGACCCGCCGCCGCCGGCCGCGAAATGACAGTGACTGGAGTCCGGCGGGGAAGACGAGTCGCGTCGGGCCGCTGGTACCGAGGGTGTCGCTACAGAGGCTACCGGCAGGGAAACTGCGGGGGACGCCCGCCCATGAAGAGTGGCACGTCAGCAGCGATAAGGAGAACATGGACGGCATGACGAGGCTGCGCGACCCGGGCGCCGCGGGGGACTCGGTCCGGATTCGACCAAACCTCCAAATCTGAGACGTGGGGTGTTCCGCCCAGCCTGGCCATATGAGGCGAGAGACGCTCAGCCCAGCCTGGCCATATGAGGCGAGAGACGCTCAGCCCAGCCTGGCCATATGAGGCGAGAGACGCTCAGCCCAACCGGGCCATATGAGGCGAGAGACGATCAGCCCAACCGGGCCATATGAGGCGAGAGACGCTCAGCCCAACCGGGCCATATGAGGCGAGAGACGCTCAGCCCAACCGGGCCATATGAGGCGAGAGACGATCAGCCCAACCGGGCCATATGAGGCGAGAGACGCTCAGCCCAACCGGGCCATATGAGGCGAGAGACGCTCAGCCCAACCGGGCCATATGAGGCGAGAGACGCTCAGCCCAACCGGGCCATATGAGGCGAGAGACGCTCAGCCCAACCGGGCCATATGAGGCGACGGACCTGTCGACTCCCGGTCGCCGTGTGGAATGTCTAAATTGTATATAGCACGAAGTTTCACGGACTTGTGTACATGATCTGTATATCATGCGTATTTCTGCGTTCATTTGTGAGGCCCCTTCAAGGGACCAAAGCGTGTTCCTGTTCCATTGTCGTGTTGTATAATCGGCGACCGCGAGTTTATTGTCATGCATTGATCATTCACTTCCAGATTGTCTAATATATGAGCATGCGTCTTTGTCGTTGGTGTGCGTTCCGTTTGCCTGCAGACTTGGGGCAGAAGTTACCGGAATAGTCAGACCTTTCCGGACGAAACGAGGAACAGAGAACTAGTTAGCAGGCACGCTGGCATGCTCACCATGCAGCAAGTGAAGTTAGTCAGTCATGTCTGTAATTATAAGATTATCCAGCAGCTTGATATGCCACTTATTTCACTTCTGTGAAACGATTGAGTCTGGGTGGCGCGGTAGAGCGTTGGGCTCGAGATCCATAGGTTCCGGGTTCGAGTCTGACTACTGGCGAGATCATTCGGTTCCCGTGCTTGGTTCGGCGTGAGACCCCGACGATAAATGACTGCAGTCACGTCATCGTAAAGCCTAGCTCCACCAACGCTTCCAGTTGACGAACTAGTAGAGCGCCATGCAATTTTATATCGTTCGACTGCCATTTTATTCAAGCATGAGGAACGTGGTCCAAATTCATACATTTACATTGCTACCGTCACAATGGACACTCGCACTGACGCCTACGCTTGACGGACGTCAAAGGGCACTACCGTCCTTCAACTGTAACTCGCTTTCATGGGAATGGGCGTCCGGCTTGGTGCGTTCCAACAGACATCCAAACACGGCTTTTTTACATTCACAGCACCACACTACCGCAACACGAATTACCGAATCCGTCGCGTTGCTGCACTCGCACCATGCACTCAGACACCTCACAAACCGATTCACCAGCATCACTGCGTGCACCAGACCACTCCCTGTCCCTTTCAGTGTCCCTGCACCATCCCCTCGTCCACAACGTCCACACAGCCGAGCATTGGCGCTCGCCAATCGCACCGCTTGTCCACTGATCACCCTCATACCCCATCAGCACAGTCACTTCACCGTCACCCTCGCGGTCCATTCCCTGCCACCACACACCGATTCGCACTCCACGGTCCTTTCTCCACGCTCAAGAGGTCCACTTGAGGCAGCGCGTGTCCTGGTGCGTGTGCATGCAGCGGGAGCAGCAGTAGCGCGTGCCGCACTGTACGCAGGTGTAGGTGCTGGGGAAGCCACAGACGGCGCACAGGTGGCGCTCGGGCTGGGCGCTGGGATTGGCCGCCGCAGAGCTGTAGCTGGGGGGCTCCGGCTCCAGCTGCTGATCCTCTTCCAGTAGGGAGGAGAACGTCTTGCGGAACCTGTGGCAGACGGCAGAGGCAGTGTGCGGGCGGGGTGAGGGCGAGTCAGTCGGAACGGGTACTATTAGCCTGGTATGGTTTGGTTAAACGAGGAGATCCACATACCACGAATAGACCACGGAACATGAAATAACTAGTACGCAGTTATCGATGATGATGATGATTATTATTTGGGCTTAAGGGCGCCGCAGCTACTAGGACGCAGTTCTCGAGCAAGATGATGTTTGAACTGTGCACCTTGCAAAAGGAAAATGAGCTAAAACGTGAAACTTACAAATGTTAAAATGAGTGAGCCTGACACATCACTGCAAACACCACACGAAAATGAAGAAAACACGTTTGGCGTAAGACCTCACAGAAAACAAACAACGGGAGGCATCTCTCTCCTTACTCGCTGAAACTGCATTAAAGGGAGTGTGTCTACTGACATCGCTTGTTTTCTTTTTTTATACTGGTTTATAGAACATAATTTTCTGAATCGAACCATGCCTTTCATTTCTCCAGATTCACACTAGTTGAGATATTCCAAAGACCCCAGGAACTGGCTGGTAGCAAAAAGTTACCGGGTAGACCCCAGAGGGCTTACCACTACAGCACAAGCATTGATGATATCGTAATATCGATATAAATTGGTAGCACATCGTTAGCGCCGGCCAATAGCATTGCAACAGAACAGCTCGTGAGCGCTGATAGCAGCAGCCGAACAGAACCATGACAGCCATTTTGCTTTTCGACGGTTTGTTAAAGGGACATTGCCACTTTTCTGAAAGTTGTCAAATATACGCCGTTTGTACCCGAAAATATGAAGTAAGTGCTGCTGAAAACGATGGTGATATTTTTTCTCTCGAAAACTTCACTCAATTTATAATAATTAAGTTCTTAAAATTTGGGTTGATGACGTCATTATTGAGCTAAATAGAGCTATAGATAAATCCTTTACGCTGCCAAAGTTTGGCACAATTTTTGTCAGACAATTCTGGCGATTCAAATACAAGCAGGTACCAGGTAAACTGTGTCGCACCCACTTGACCACCGAAGTCTTGTCACTGAAAGCTCCACATACCACACATAAGAATTCTTGGCATCGTTTGAAAATTGCATTAGAGTTTCACTTTATGGAAGTCTAGTTATCCTGATATAACCCACGGTAAATATAATACACCCAGCGATCGAGAAACGAAACGCGTAAATATCTCCAAGGTTTACCTTAAAACAAGTCGACTATCATCACCATTGGGTAAAGAGAGACGACGTCTTCGGCTTTAAACCCCTATTCAAATACACGTGGGGTTTATTTGTTACAATTGTCAAGACCAAGCTCGAATTTCTTTTCGAATAGACCTATGTGGTTGTTTTAACTGCTACCTTACTTAATTGCAAAGCAAATCCAACAACATGGCTATCTCAACTCAAAACTAATGTTAAGGTGGGAATGTCCCTTTAACATTGTTCGTATCGATTGTGTATTGTCTTAGATGCGCCGCTTTACATAACATCTGTTTGCCTCTGATTACCTTCACTATAGTGGCGATGGTTTCATCGATATCGAAACCAAAAATAAGCAAAAAATAAATTGAAAATTCAACTAAAGGGGCTTAAAATGTGAATTTCATCATATCCAACAATCAAACCAATAGCTACTTACCGTATGCAAATATTTTTGACATTCCAGAACAGTAGACACACTCCCTTTAAACGAGCCACGAACAGTAAAGAGTAAGGCCAATGTAGTCGAGACATTTAAAGACTCACAGTGGGGTACATCTAGCGGGCGGACACCACACATCCCATGGCACCTGAGGGCGCAGTCCGACGAGACACCGCAACACTCTCATCATCTCGCCTCACCTCTGCTTGAAATACTCAAAGCTTCGGGCCTTGCGTTTCCTGTCGGGTCGCGATCTGCCATCCAGTGACTCCTCGAACTTGGGCGCCTTCTTGTGCATCACCAGGTTGGCGTGCGGGTCATCGTGAAAGTTGTCCTGCTCGAGCGTCTCGAGTGCCTTACGCTGTCGGCGGCGGCGGGCCGCCTCGTCCAGCACCACATAGGACGCGGCGCGGGCGCGGGAACCCATGGTGATTGATAGATAGCGCGGGGAGTTCTGTGATGATTGATTATTTCTCCACCAGAGGGAAGCTGATCTGGTCCATCAAGTCGTCAATGCGAGCCTGACAAACGAAGAGACATGATGAGTCAGAGCCTGACAAACGGAGAGACATGATGAGTCAGACGCCTGACAAACGGAGAGACATGATGAGTCAGAGCCTGACAAACGGAGATACATGATGAGTCAGAGCCTGACAAACGGAGAGACATGATGAGTCAGACGCCTGACAAACGGAGATACATGATGAGTCAGAGCCTGACAAACGGAGAGACATGATGAGTCAGCGCCTGACAAACGGAGAGACATGATGAGTCAGAGCCTGACAAACGGAGAGACATGATGAGTCAGCGCCTGACAAACGGAGAGACATGATGAGTCAGCGCCTGACAAACGGAGAGACATGATGAGTCAGCGCCTGACAAACGGAGAGACATGATGAGTCAGCGCCTGACAAACGGAGAGACATGATGAGTCAGACGCGGACGCGGATTGTTATGCATATTGCGCGTGTTGTGCCCACACCACAGCACGGAACGATCGGCGGAAGTTGTAAAATAATTAACTCCTCAATAAGTGTAGTCTAATCGATTCGAAGAAATACAACATGGGATAGCAAGCAAAGCCGATCAACGATCATATAGAACACGCACGGTACGAGCGACATCGATGAAGACATTCAAATTCCAACGCCTTCATTCATTCAATCACAGCTAACAGGAGACCTGGATTTGACACGAAATAGTCGGCCTCTTATTTTAAGCACAGCAGTGAACGACGGTGCTGGACTCGCATTTGCACGAGCCGAGACATAAAAGTGTATCAGCTTAACAGCTCCGTTTCAAACTTCGGCTCTAAAATAAGAGGCCGAAAATTGCGTGACAAATCCAGATCTCCTGTTATCTGGGATTCAATCTATCATTTGCGGTACATTTCACATCGCGGTTAAGTGTTCCATGCAACTCACAAGCTGGACCAATTAGGGTCTTGAACAGAAATAACTTTACCTGAAGTGTGTCATAGATATCACTTGAAACAAACAGGTGTGTTGGGTCCAGATCTTGCAGGATGAATTTTCTTCCCAGAGCGGTAGTCTCGTCCAGGTGCAACAAGAACTGCTTCATGGCAGGGTCACTGAAATGTATGAGGCCGTTGAAAAACATATCCTTGCAATCAAAATATCAAGCTTCACTGCATGTTGATCCCAGAGCTCCAGCCATCCTCGCCCGCAACTAGATACTTGATTTTGACAACCAAACCAGTGTCCTGAATTTCAGAAACATGAGTGGAAAGCCACACTCAAACTAACTTTTTTGACACGTCACTTGCCATCGAAACGACGTCACTAGCGATCAAGATAATTAGTATTAAATTCAAAACTCGACAACGAACATGACCTTCCACCTACACAGGTCTCTTACCTACCCATAAACAGTATGTCATCTATACACCTCACCCAGCGTTATGCAAGAGACGGCAGTACTTGTAGAGGATAAGTGATGAGGCGGGCGTAGATGATAAGTGATGAGGCGGGCGTAGATGATATGTGATGAGGCGGGCGTAGATGATATGTGATGAGGCGGGCGTAGATGATATGTGATGAGGCGGGCGTAGATGATATGTGATGAGGCGGGCGTAGATGATATGTGATGAGGCGGGCGTAGATGATATGTGATGAGGCGGGCGTAGATGATATGTGATGAGGCGGGCGTAGATGATATGTGATGAGGCGGGCGTGGATGATATGTGATGCAGGGATATGTGAGATGAGCACTGAGTCAGATCAGGGGCGGCCGCCGGCGGCGCGCCTAATCTTATCCGAATATCTGAATCAGTCAATGCAAATTTGTCCAACTGTGGCACTGAGGCCAGCCCAGAATGTCAGGTTTCAACAGCTTCTGTAGCCCTGTATTAGGGTTGCTGAATCGAAGGGATGTGTTGAGTATGGCTCTGACAGAGCTTATGAAGGTGACTCAGACTCCTCAGTCATGACAATGAGCAATTGCTGTGCTGAAAGCCGCAATGACAATGAGTTAACACCTGGGCCATTTGCAACTTACCACTCAATTAGCATCCCTTTGAGAACAATGACTGCAACTTACCACTCAATTAGCATCCCTTTGAGAACAATGACTGCAACTTACCACTCAATTAGCATCCCTTTGAGAACAATGACTGCAACTTACTACTCAATTAGCATCCCTTTGAGAACAATGACTGCAACTTACCACTCAATTAGCATTCCTTTGAGAACATTGACCATCTCTGTTGCTTGACAAGTTTACTCATGCAGCCCTGAAACTAAAACAAGATTGAGGTGATACCATTAAACAAATAATAGTTGAACTAGGTATGTTCCATATAAATTTTACCAAATTGTTGATGGGTATATAAGTATGCAAAAGACACCATTCACTGACCACCCAGATCAATGTGATTTCATATAGCCACGTTACTTTCTAACAAATATTGCCATACATGTGTGACACATTGGAAAGTAGTACAACAGGCATGTCATAGGTCATGCCTGGCATGACCAGTGACCTACGGAATCAGAATAGGGTAAACAACAGTAATGCTGGACACATAAGGGCATACATGTTCCTTATGCCCCCACCCATACCTGTGTCTGGGAAGCAGGGGAACCCTACAAGGTGAGTAAACAAGGTGAGTAAACAGGGTGAGTAAACAAGGTGAGTAAACAAGGTAAGTAAACAAGGTGAGTAAACAAGGTGAGTAAACAAGGTGAGTAAACAAGGTAAGTAAACAAGGTAAGTAAACAAGGTGAGTAAACAAGGTGAGTAAACAAGGTGAGTAAACAAGGTGAGTAAACAAGGTGAGTAAACAAGGTGAGTAAACAAGGTGAGTAAACAAGGTGAGTAAACAAGGTGAGTAAACAAGGTGAGTAAACAAGGTGAGTAAACAAGGTGAGTAAACAAGGTGAGTAAACAAGGTGAGTAAACAAGGTGAGTAAACAAGGTGAGTAAACAAGGTGAGTAAACAAGGTGAGTAAACAAGGTGAGTAAACAAGGTGAGTAAACAAGGTGAGTAAACAAGGTGAGTAAACAAGGTGAGTAAACAAGGTGAGTAAACAAGGTGAGTAAACAAGGTGAGTAAACAAGGTGAGTAAACAAGGTGAGTAAACAAGGTGAGTAAACAAGGTGAGTAAACAAGGTGAGTAAACAAGGTGAGTAAACAAGGTGAGTAAACAAGGTGAGTAAACAAGGTGAGTAAACAAGGTGAGTAAACAAGGTGAGTAAACAAGGTGAGTAAACAAGGTGAGTAAACAAGGTGAGTAAACAAGGTGAGTAAACAAGGTGAGTAAACAAGGTGAGTAAACAAGGTGAGTAAACAAGGTGAGTAAACAAGGTGAGTAAACAAGGTGAGTAAACAAGGTGAGTAAACAAGGTGAGTAAACAAGGTGAGTAAACAAGGTGAGTAAACAAGGTGAGTAAACAAGGTGAGTAAACAAGGTGAGTAAACAAGGTGAGTAAACAAGGTGAGTAAACAAGGTGAGTAAACAAGGTGAGTAAACAAGGTGAGTAAACAAGGTGAGTAAACAAGGTGAGTAAACAAGGTGAGTAAACAAGGTGAGTAAACAAGGTGAGTAAACAAGGTGAGTAAACAAGGTGAGTAAACAAGGTGAGTAAACAAGGTGAGTACACAAGGTGAGTAAACAAGGTGAGTAAACATCTTAATACCAGACTTTTCATGTGATTGGCTAGTGTGTCAAACTGTCAGTATTGTCTACATTGCCAATAGCATGAAAAGTCTGGTGTTAGGACATGTACAGCATTCAGTTGTTCGCCCTACCATTGTTTCATTTCCCTGTATCCCCAGAATTACAAAAAAAATAAATGTTTGGCATTCCTGCCACAGAAAATGGTAAAGATGGGTCCATGAATCTCCATATATTTCAGTAATATTGTGCCCGAGGTGTATTAAGAGCACAACCATCCATTCTGATTCCCATATCAATGATATTATAACTACATTCTGAGTCAGCAGGCACCCACCCATATCCAGTTTTGTCATACTGAGACAATTTAACATTTAGGAGAAACTATTGTCAGACCAGACATATTGTAAAACTAGACATTTCATGTTGGTAAATAAATAGGGTAGGGTAAACTGTTGTAGCCTCAAGACACGTCCTAACCTCAAACTTTTCATGCTATCAGAATGTAAACAATACTGACACATTAACCCTCGCCCTACAGGAGCTTTTTCACCTTCGCCCTACAGGGGGGGGGGGGGGGGGGGGGCTGACAGGCCCCCTGTTAACTTCCAAACCAAGCAACTTAGAGCAATGCGGTGAGTACCAGCATGTTGCCTGTCATGAGAGGAATTTAACAGTATGCGATTTTTAGGTTTCAGGTCAACGGATGACCTTCCAGGTCAAGTGAATGACTTCGGATTTACCACGTCCAGAACAGCGATTTTGCTCTTCAGAAAACCTCACAATTAGAAATTGATAAATGTAAATAAAAAGGCATGTTCCTTGATAAGTTTTGGCTCAGAGATACATAAAAGGTAATTATTTGTTCGTATCTTGTAAAAAAAAAAAGTCAAAAAAGTTATTTTTTAATGACGTCATCAGTTTCTTACACTTAGGGAGCCATCACTCAGTCAAAAATGAAGATATTGCTTTGAAATTTGGTATGAGTATTTTACATACTCAGTTCTCTCACATATATTCCGGTTTTTCTAATATCTTTGAAAATTTTGATTTTGTGGATATTTTTCCCAAAAAATCAGTTTTTTATTTATTTTAGGGGTCAAAAAACAAAATTTTGAAAATCTGATATTGCCATTTGGTATCTTTGGTCAATTGCGTTTGCAATTTGCTTTAAAACTCTATTTTCTAAGATTTTGCAAATATTTCTATTTTTTTACCAACATGACATCATCAAAACGTCATTATTTCCTAAATTTCTCAACCAATTTCAAAGAATTTTTTAAAGCCTACGTATAATTGCTGTAAACTCAGCTACCAAAAAATTTAGCAAGATGCACCGCATGTGTAAAATGTTATTCAAGATAAACCTCAGGGGGGGGGGGGGGGGGGGCTGTCAGGCTGCGTAGGGCGAGCGTATGCATGCGTATGCGTAGGGCGAGGGTTAAAGCACTGTGTCTGGATCATCTGCATTCTGATAGCATGACAAGTCTAAGGTTAGGTTAGGATGTGTCAGAATATTGGACTTTTACCCTAAACAATAATCCAGGACACATCCTACACCCGACTTTCCATGCTGTTGGCATTGTAGTGCATCATAAAGACATAAAGACATAAAAGAAAAGTGCAACAAAGAGCCTCTTGGGCCCATCCGAGGTTGCACCCCCCCCCCCCCCTCCACCAGTCTCGCCCCTTCAAATCACCTTACTCTACCTGCATAAAAGAAGGCTAATCCCACGAGTATTTATGAACTAATCCCTTCTCTGTAAAGTATTTATCTAATCTAATTTTGAAGGAAGAAAGTGTCACTGCATCAGCGACATCCCCTGGTAGTATATTCCAATGTCCTACAACCTTTCTACTGAAAAATGACTGTCGTAGCCTAGTCCTACTTTGTTTCATAATGAGTTTATGCTGATGACCTCTACCTCGATTTTCCCTATTGAACTCAAACATACCCTTTAAATATCCAGAATGCTGACTATTTACAAATTTGAAGACTTCAATTAGATCTCCTCTTAGCCTTCTATATCTAAGTGAAAACATACCCAATTTCCTTAATCTATCTTCATAAGGTAAACTACCAAGACAATTAATAATTTTTGTTGCCCTTTTTTGAACTCTTTCTAACAACCAGCAATCTTTCTCATATGTTGGAGACCAGGCTTGTACACAATACTCCAAATGTGGTCTAACGTATGCACAATACAGTTTTGTTATTACCTTTTCACTCTTGTAGGAAACATTTCTGTTAATGGCCCCTAGCATTCTAAGTGCCTTTTTCCTAGCTTCTACAACCTGGTCTGACGCTGATAGTCTATTGTTCACCACGACACCTAAATCTCTTTCCTTTTCAATCTGCTCCATTTTCTGCCCACCCATTTCATACCTATGTTTACTGCTAACCCGTCCAGCGTGCATAATCTTACATTTACTCAAATTGAATTTCATCTGCCATGCTTCAGACCACTCAACTAGCTTGTCCAGATCTGATTGAAAAACATCCTGATCATGTTTTCCTCTAATAATCCTGACAACTTTTAGATCGTCTGCAAATTTCAAGACTTTGCTGTCTATACTGTTCTCAATTGCATTCACAAATATTATAAAAAGCAATGGGCCCAGGACTGAGCCCTGTGGAACCCCACTGAGAACCTCCTTCCATTGTGATTGGCACCCATTCAATATAACCCTTTGCTGGCGTCCTGAAAGCCACGTTTCTATCCAATCCAGAATCTTGCCCCTGATCCCATGAATTTTAAGTTGCAACCCCAGTCTTGTATGGGGGACTTTGTCAAATGCTTTACTGAAATCAAGAAAAGCTACATCTAGCTGTTTACCCTGATCAACGCTATCTGTTGCAACATCCAAAAACTCCAGAAGATTAGTTAAACAAGAACGGCCCTTCCTAAAGCCATGCTGTGTATCCTTGATGAGTTCATTTTGCTCCAAGAATTCAACAATCTTATCTTTGATGATTGATTCAAGCACCTTGCAGACTAATGAGGTCAGACTAACTGGTCTATAGTTTTCCTCTTTACTTCTATCTCCCTTTTTATGAATAGGAACAACATTTGCTCTTTTCCAATCAAGTGGAATTTTACTATCTGCAAGTGATTTAGAAAATATTATGGCTAATGGAACCGACAACTCCCTTTCAGATTCTCTTAAAAGTCTAGCATGGATTTCATCAGGTCCTTCTGCCTTGTTAGGCCTTACTTTCTTTAGATATTCTAGAACAAGTTCACTACTTATGCCACCTAGCTCTCCTATAGTCTCCTCTGTCTCTAGCTCAGGCTGAAGTGCTGCAATACTACTCTGGTCCTCGATAGTAAAGACAGATTGAAACTGATCATTAAGCACTTCAACCATTTCACTGTCCTTGCTAACTAACACATCATCTACCTTAAATGAACCTATATTTTTGGAAACTGTGCTTAACTTATAAAAACTGAAGAACTTCTTACTATCTGCATTACAATGTCTAGCTAAATCAAGTTCCTTTGCCCTTTTAGCTGCTCTGACCTTTTTCTTAACTGAATTTCTTGCATTCTGGTAGGCCTTCTGATTTATATCTAGTGAAGATCCCTTCAAAATGCCAAATGCACTTCTTTTAGCTTGTATAGCACTCCTTACTTCTGGGGTAAGCCAAACTGGATTGCCCTTGGTTCTGTTACGTTTGTGCCTGAGGGGTATATGCCGATTTTGAATCTGGCTTAATCTAGCTTTGAAAACATTCCAGGCCTCACATGCATCTAAACCTGCCAACTCAACGTTCCATTTTATCTGTGCGAGGTCATTTCTAATACCATCAAAATCAGCCCGGCTGAAGTTTGGAACCATAATAAGGTTATCTTTGGGCCTCATTTCTGATGAGATATTGAATTTAACCATATTGTGATCACTGGTTCCTAGACCTGCACAAATACTTATGTCACTAACTAGATCACTGTTGTCTGAGAATACAAGGTCTAGAATGGAGCAATGTCTGGTTGGCTCTGTTACAAACTGATGCATGAAAAGCTCCTCTTCAAAGATTTGCCTATACAACCTACACTCATTTGTTTCCTCTGCTATACTTTCGTATCCTCTTAAGTTAAAATCTCCCATAATAAGACACTGAGCCCGAAAGTTCCTACGTATTTCCTCACAAATATCTTGGTCTGTTTCAGCTTGGGAGTTCCTTGGAAGATTCCCTGGTCTGTAAAATGCACCTATCCTCAACCTTCCTCTGTTTCCTGTACCAATTTTAATGTCAAGCCAGATTGATTCTACTTCTTTTACTTTACTAGAATCATCAACTCTAGTAGTGCAGTACAAGCTATTTACATATACAAACACTCCGCCTCCCTGCAGTGATTCTCTGCAGTATGAGAACATGTTATACCCTTGTAACTCGAAATCCTGTAGCCTATCCCTATTATACCCCTCACTAACCCATGTCTCGGTTACACAAATGATATCAGGCTTTTCAAGGGCAACATAACACTCAAACTCATCAAATTTAGACCTAATACTTTGGGCATTCAGCAACACACATGTGATCTTATACTTTGAGCTGACTCTACTAATTCTGAGGGAATTATGATCTACTGTCCTATTCTGACATGAACTTCTACCAATGCTTACTTCCTGATGCCCTAGTACTAGCGTCCCTGAACCCCCCCTCCTACCTAGTTTCCCTGAATGACACTTCTGTAGGCATCTCCCAAAGCCCTTGCCCCCTCATCCGATAAGTGAAGCCCATCCTTCATATAGTACCTATGCCACTCATAGAACTGATCCCATAAGTCTACATAACTAAGCCCCATAGCTGAACATAAGTTCTGAACTGAGCTGTTCACAGACAGAGCTCTCGAGTACCACTCCTCACTGGCTCCACAGCGAGGGAGGATGCCAGTCACAATGACTGGTTTCCTGGACTCCTTCAACCTCTGCAGCAGGCTCCGGTACTCCGCTACTATTCTCACACTCTGCCTAGGTCCTATGTTGTTCACCCCCACCTGTATTATAACTGTCTCCGGGCTACTCCTATCAGTATCGTCAGGCGCGTAACCACAACTGGGGTTACTGGGGATCAGTCCCCAGTACCATTTTCAGATTTTAACATTACGCCAATGGGCATTGCATGGAAAGAATCGACTTCAAAGTGCCTCTGTCCCCACCTACTTTCAGAAGGTGGTTAAGCCTATGAGTATCGTTTACATTGGGCCTGTTCCCTGTTCCTGTGGCACCTCTAACCTCCTCCAAGTTGCTGCAACTTGCAACTGTTGTATCCTTTTGCACAGACAGTTGCAAGTTGGAACAACTTGGAGGAGGTTAGAGGCGCCACTGGAACAGGCCAATTGTGAACAGCATGAAAAGTACAGCATTAGAACCTTGACCTGTTCTGTTACGATTGTCTACCCTATACTGATACACCAGGGGTGTCACCACCAGGGGCCTGGTGGCTGGGCCCCCCAGGATCTGGCCCGCCAGATTCGCAGGATGTTAACATTAGCCCCCCCAAAACAAAACAAAAATACCCTGGTGATAACAGTGGGGCTTGGGTGACGCCAGTCCCACCGTTACCACCCTGGCTGGCCCCAACTCAAAATTGTGTGGCGACGCCACTGCTATACTGATACTAAACACGAAGCAGAGTAATTATATCAATACCACGAATTGTCCGGGGTATTGTGTCACCTTCTCTCCCTCACATTTGTTGATTTATCTTGAGATTGAAAGCTTTGTGCATGCGCATTGCGTTTACGAAAGGTACGTACAAACACCCGTTCACGTCCGATGATTGTTGCGATATTTTAAAACTGCTATAGTGACGTCACTGGTGAACTGATTTGGAAAAAAAGGAGATGGGCCAATACAAATCCATATTTCTGTTTCGTTCATAAAATTAAACAGACCAAACAGAAGATGTTGCGTAATATACTCAGAGGCGGATCCAGGGGGGCAAAATAGGAAATTCCACCCCCCAAACGAAAAGTCGGGGGCAAAAGTATGTTTTTGCCTCCCCCCAAGTTCGAGCAAAAGTTGCCATTTTATCTTTCCAAAATGCATTTTAGCTGTTTTTAGCAACTACTATTTGCTATTAAAAAAATGCAGATACAATGTTTTATATAATTAATAGCGAAGTAAAGCCGAGCGACTGAGGGCTTGTGGATCCTTGTGGTTTCTTGTGGTGCTTGGCTAGTGGTACCTAGTGGTTTGTATTTGCACTTCCCAGTGGTCTAGTGGTTTGAAGTTGTACTTCCTAGTGGTATAGTGGTTTGTAGTTGTACTTCCTAGTGGTACCTAGTGGTCTAATGGTTTGTAGTTGCACTTCCGTTGTTGACTC